>OVBE01009229.1:0-16264 GCA_900406425.1 Iberis pinnata | reverse complement strand
TATATATATATATATATATAGCTTGATTGATAACAATAAATTAAGCAGTAATGTAAATAAATAAAATAGAACGGTATAATCAAAGTAAAGTATAAATAAATATGGCTATTTGTAAAATAATGTAATATATATCTTATTATATAAACCAGAACGCATTTAACGTGGATGCGACACATAAGCAAAATTATAAGTTATGATATCGTGACACGTGTTACTATTAATTAAGATTATGACATGTGTCAAGATAGTATTTTAAACTAATGAAAATTTTCTTATTGTTACTTTATTATTATTATTTTAAATGAAAACTACATAATAAAAAAAAAATATTTATGGCTCTTTTAAATGGAAACTACATAACAACAAAAGAAAAATATTGATTTTAAAAATTAACATAAACTATAAGATTAAAATAACTAAAGTATATAATATATAAAAGATTAATAATATAAATTTGAAGAACAAAAAATATATGTACATTTTATGTTTCTTTAAACCTAATAACTGTAACATATGTTAATATTAGTTTTAGTGATGTAAAAAGATCAAAATAATTAATAATAACTAAATATTAATTTTAACGCCGATTAAAATATATAATAACATCGGTTATCATATTTAAATCTAAATAATATACTCGCATATTACGCGGGACCTAATCTGGTATATAATAAGCGGTACAGGGCAATATATTATTATTTGTTAAAAAAATTAATTTTCTCTCAAGCTCGTTTTCCTAGGCGCACTTCTAATTCTTTCTTCGCCGGCAGCGCCTGGCTCCAGCCGGTGTCGCCCTTCTCGTTTTTATATACGTTTTCTTTTTGGTTTCTTTTGCTTGACCCTTATAGCGCCTAGTTTGTTGCTTCACGGTCTCTAGTCTCCTCGTCTTTTGTTTTGAAGTGGTTTCTCCTTATCCAGTCTTCAGGACAACGATGGTTAAGTCTCTGCCGGCGCCTATGGTGTTTGATCACCCGTTCCAGCTCCCTGGTAAAAGGGTTAGTCGACATTGCTTCTCTTTGCCGCGACACAGCTCTGGTTCCTCTTTCATCGACTTTTTCCATCATCGGCGTGGTGCTTCTCCGTTTCCACCTAGGTCGAGGGCTCTCCCGACGCTTAGAAAGGTGGAGATCTCTTCCTTCTTTGTTTTTGGTGTAGGGATTGTGGTCTTTTGTTGTTGCGGCTGGTTTCTGTATATGTTTCTTGGAAAGTGTTGTTAAGAGGCGTGTGTGGACAGTAGGCTTGAGTCTCTAAGGATTTCCAGTCTTGCTTGGGGTTCTTTTGGTTTCTAGGCTGACTTGTTCATTTGCTTAGTATCGGTTCTCCTTCGACTGTCCTGGCCTTTGTCTTACTTCTATTTCAGGTTTTTCCCCTTTGTTGCGGTTTTCTTGAGCTTCATGGTTTGAAGGGTTCTTAAGGGTTCTTTGAGGTTTGCTTCTTGGATGGTATGTTGTCATTTGGGCATCTACAGGCTTGGATTGGAGTCGCTAGACTTTTATTTCGAGCTTTCGACCATCAATGGCTTCGGTATTTAGGTTCTTCTCTTGCAAGGAGGTGGCTTCTTCAAGTCGGTAGATGGTTTGTTTTCGTTTTCGAGTGTCCGTGTGCAAGTTCTTGATATCCTTTTGAGCTCTTCCTCCTAGTGATTCAAGAGTTTCCTTGGCCCATGATTATCTTCTTTCTGTTTTGGAGTAGTTTTGAAGGCGTTTTCAGGGGGTTTCTTCACTCCGAGCATATGGTTTCTACGATCGAGTCTCTGTTGGTGTAGTCCTTAGTTCAGGTTTGATCTATGCTCTAGTCCTTCTGGTGTGTTGGCTGGTGGTTTGGGTCTTCTTGTGGCTTTGGTCTTGGCTCCCTTTCGACTCTAACTTGTTTCCTATGACTTATCGTGGTTTGACTGTTTGCTCGTTGTTTTAGATCTAAAGTTATGAAGTTGGGTTTGTCTTTCACTGGATTTGTTGTAGGCTTTGTTGGTATTTTATCTTCGATTTCGGGGATATTATTTTAATCTGTTGGCTTTTGCCTCTAGGAATATTACTTTACCTGCCGGTTTTTGATTCCAGAGGATTGTTTCTTGTCGGCTAAGTCTGTCTGTTTTTGTTAGTCACTTATTAGCTTTGTATATCTTCATTTAATGTTAATAAAACACCTGTGACAAAAAATAATAATAAGTGGTACATGAAAATATATAAATAGCCAAATAATATATATATATATATATATATATATTAGTTATTAAGTTTTATCTAATTAATTTTGTCTTTCGAAATTTTCAAAACTTTCTTTTTAATAAAAATATGTAAAGTAATAACATATATGAGTATATATGTACATAAGGTAGCACTGAGACAGGTACATGAATAGAAAACAAAGACGGAATCGGGGATAGAAAACTGCATATAAAAAATAACTAGATACGGGTACGGGATGAATATGCTAATAAACATATACAAAAAATACCAGAAGTTCATATATAAAAGTTATGTAAGTCAAAACATAAGAAAAAATTGATTTTTTAATAGAACAAAACTTTTCGGTTTCTAAATACTAGTGCATTAACATCATATGTTTTTCTTTTTTTGTTTTTTCTAAATTAGTTTAAAAAATCCAAACAAAAAATATTTTATATTCAAAATGTTCCGAAAAGACACAGAAAATAATCTCATCGATTTGTTACGTTCGAAAATATTTATGAGGTGTTCCCGTGAAATACTGGTACCCAAACAGATACGGGTATAGGAGACGGCACTCCTTTGACATCCCTGTGCTACATAGAAATGTACACATTTATTTTAATTAAAATAATAATAAAATAAGAGAAAATGAATTAATTACAGGTAACATAAGTATAAGAATCAATAATACTACCAAAAATGTATGGATGACTGTAGAACGTTTTTTTTTCTTGTGACTGAAATTTCATGGTTGTACCGCATACTCCATTTTCTACCTAAATTAAAGTCTAGCGAGCTAGTTCTTTCAAGACCATCACTTAAAAATCTTGATATACTTATTTTGGTTACGTCATCGTTGTCATATTTTACTTTATATTTTATCGTAATTTTGGTTAATATATTGTAATCTGAATAGGGATAGATATTCGCCTCTTATAGCAACGCATGAGATGTTGTCTTTTATTTTACCGAGGAAGGGCTAGAGTGCTCCTTGGCACCATCATACCCTGGGCCAGTGCCCAGAGATCGAAAGTAGAAGTTTTGTTAGTGACAATATCGAGTAGTGCTTGATGAAAGTTGTAGATAATTGCTGAAAGTTGTCTATCAAATTCAATTCGAGGTGAGGGAACCAGTTTAGCGTAGCTCCACTCAAATTCACCACAAAAATTTGCCAAAAACATGTGTCCCTTTGACAGTTTGGTGAACTTGAGAGATCATTTCCCTAATATTTGCCATAGTTTATCGATTTTGCTGAGGTGACAAGGTGGGTTAGTTCCTAGCAAGTTAAGAGGAGTGTGCGCTGGTTGCTACACGTGGGACCATATTAGTGTACTTAGCATGATCTCGTCAAAGGTGACATCTTCGAACAAGACTTTGTTGACGCGGTGAGCTTCTGTTGGGGTTGTGCGCGTTCAAACAGACTCGCCATATTTTTTGCATTAGAGTTTTATCTTTGTATATTCTACCAGTATGCATCTTGATATGTTCATTACTCGTTAAGTAGACATAACATTACCTGAAGAGCAAGTTCTTCGTGTTCTTGGTGATGTTCATCCTTGCCAAAATTTTCCTCATGCTCCTTGACGTTAGCCTTGCTGGTTTCCTATACTGATCGCTTGATGGGTCGTTGTCCCCCTGCTCCCTGATGACTTGTGCTCCTTTATCCAAGGACATCTTGAATTTTTTTAGATGTTTCTTTTTATGTTGTGAGAAAATTTTGTTTTAAAAATATCTTATTCGTATAGACGTTGGTAATTGATATCACTCAATTTTGATGCCTTTTAGTGAGTATTTATACTTGCTATTTGTCATCATTCGAGTATATTCTAGGTGTTTTTGGTATATTTTCATGATTCCATGTATTTTGAACGTTTTGGAGCAAAAAGGTGGTTTTGTGCACAAAATAGATGAAATTTGACGCATGCAGAAGCAGAGTTCAACAGAAGAGCCAAAAGTTGATCAACATTTAGAGATGTTTCTATGAATGGAATGGGCTGAGAGTTTAACTCAAACTGGCCATGTAAGTCAGCTTTCATATTAAAGTGATTTGAGATCAATCCATTGAAGCAATCAAAAGTTATGATGATTTTACTGAAGACTGGTCAAGCTGTCTCGCAGAAGAAGCATGTGCAGCATGTGATGGAGCAGATCGATCTACACTTGGATCGATCGATCATGAAGACTACCAAACTTCCGTAATTTTGGATCGATCGATCCACACTTGGATCGATCGATCGGGATGCTCGAGAATTTTTGGAGATTACAAAAAAGACGTTTTCGTCCTCAAGATCTATCTTAGGTTTTTCTTATTAGGTTTTATTCTTTTTTACTTCTATATAAGTCAGAAGCTTAGGCTTTATTTTAAGCAATTAAAAACACACACAAGTTACAACACATATATAAGAATTCTGAACTCTCTATTTACTTTAATAAATTCTGGTTTTTGAATATGCTTTCTCAAATAATGATTGTTGATTACTTGGCTATATCTAAGTAATCTCTTTGTTAGGTTTTAGGGATTTCCCAGGGAAAAAAAGTTTTAATGGTTAGGGTTTAACTGTAATGGATTTAAATTATTAACTTCCCAGGGAAGATAATCCTAAGGGATATATCAAGGCATTGAATTCAAGTTCTGATGGAAAGGATGACAAGTCTGCAGAATCTACAGATTTTTGGAAAGGGAAAAGTGATGAAGAGGTTCAGATCAATCGATCCAAGGAAGGATCAATCGATCTAAAGTTACGAAAAAGCTTAGAAGCTTTCGATCGATCCATCCATCGGACCAAATTCTGAAGAACCAAGGGATCGATCGATCCAAGGAGAGATCGATCGATCCACCCCTAAAACCTGCACCAAGTTCAAAGCAACTCGCTAAGATTCAAACCTCTTGCCCCAACAGACCTAAGGCCCCTACTGAAGAAAACATGTACTATGATTTTGTTTCTCAACAGTTTCTTCCATTAAGAAGACTTCATAAGTTAGAAGACCCAGGTGAGTTCGTGATTCCAGTAAAGATTAAGGAGTCATGTTAAACCAATCGATGTGTGACACTGGTGATAATGTTAGCATCATGTCAAAGATGGTAGCTGAGAAGCTGGGACTTAGGGATATAAGACCTTCGGGAATGTCGTTTGCTTTGGCTAACAATTCTATTGTGGCTTCTAGTGGTTTCGTATCTGATGTTATGGTGCAAGTGGGAGATTGCATAGTCTCCGTTGATTTCCATGTCTTTGACACGAATAGGAATTTTGAAGGATCGTTAGTTCTGAGGAGACCTTTCTTAGCATCAGTAGGAGCGGTGATGCATGTTCCTCGGAAACAAATCTATCTCACCAATATCCAGAAAACATACTACTATCCCTTAGTACCCTATGTACCGAATACAAGGATCATAGTGATCAAAGAGGTAAAAGCAGAGCAGGTCTCTCAAACCGAATATGAAGACTCTGATGTTAAAGTCATGAGTAATGAATCTCAAGTTCAACTCAAAGGTTCTACCCAAAAATGAAGAAGCGGGGGAAGATAAACTTACAGAAGATCGATGAGAATACTGAGTTGGATCTGGATGATCAAGGAAAAGAAAAAGGTGCACCAGAACCAGCTTCAAAAGACAAGGGTAAAGGTGAAAGAAGTTTGAAAGAAGGCAGGAAGAAACCTTACATGACTTTGATTCCCAAGTCAATGGGTGAAGAATGGGTTGATTATAGAGTGAAAAGTAAATGTTTTCCAAAACCTTTCTCTGAGGTTAGGATTCTTTTTGTTCAAGATCTTTAAAACAAAGGGAATGATTTCAAAAAGGCAGCAATGAATAAGATGTTGAAGCTGTAGATATCAAAAAAAGATGGAAGAACTATAGCCTCTATTGGAGCAGAACTAGATTCAGCATTGAAGGTAGATGGGTCTAGCTATAGACGTTAAATAAAGCGCTGAGTGGGAGGCAACCCACTAATTTGATTTCTCTTCTTTAGTTTTTGTTAGAGTCAGTCCTAATTAGCTAACTAATCTATTAATTCAGGAAAAACCAAATCCTTTAGGTCGGACATTCAGATCGATCGATCCATCTATGGATCGATCGATCTATTCCCATGAAGTTTTAATATGTAATAAGAGATCGATCGATCCGTCTAGGGATTGATTGATCCATCGTACAAAAAAGTTTATGCCGATCTTTGTTCCAGGTAAGTATTGAACTTCTTTTGAACTATTCATTTTCCTACTTATTTATTGGTCATTATTCCTTCTCTTGGGTTTATTTTATACCGGGACANTTTATGTCATTTTGATGTTTCATCAGTTTGGTGAAAATTTTCAAAAAATTTTGGTTTTTAATAAGTCGAGTCGAAGGAACAATGACCAGAATCTATGATGATAACCAACCTAGTGTGAGTATAGTATCGATCTTCTCATATTACTGGCTTAGATTTAATTGATATGTTTAGGATTGGAACCCCACTGTTGATTGTTTTGTTTTCAAAAGTCTGGATCTTTTGGATTGTTGATGATTTGATGCTAGCTCTGCCATAATAGGGCTTAATATTGAATTTAATTCCTCTTGCTTGTAGTGGTAAGATACTTTGAAAGCTAAGCTCTTCAGTGTTCTGTAAAACCGACAAGTTCTTTCAGTATGATCCGGATCCTTTCTCTCCCTCCCTTCAGAAAATAAAAACCGGTTTAGAAAAGGAGTTGAAAGCGTGACCTAGAAGTCTGTAGTCATTGCCGGGTTGCTAAAAAAGAAAAACGCAGAAAAGTGCGAAAATGAAAAGAAAAAGAAAAACGCAGAAAAGTGCGAAAGTAAGAAAAAAAGAAGTGAGAAAGGGGGAAAAAGGGTCAGGACCAGAAGTCGTTGGATGCTTTGTTTGGTATGGGCATTTTGATAGAAGAGGTGCTTGTGCGCATTGAATCAAAACCCCGTAGGTAAGAATGCATCTATTCTGATCAAATTGAACGTAATGAGCTGGTTGAGATGACTTGATGGTTTGATTGATGTTGGATTTAGAGTAGGAAACATACTTTTAGTTATGTGGTGGTGAAACAGTTCTTTCGTAATGGTTGTTTAGGTTTGGTGTCTTTTAAGTTTTGATATCTATGCTTAAGGTTGCTGAGATTCTGAGAGTTACTGTGTGGTTTCAAAATTTTTTCTCTAGATTGGGTCTTGCTTCACTTGAGGATAAGAAAAGATCCAAGTCTGGGGGAATTGATATCACTCGATTTTGATGCCTTTTAGTGAGTATTTATACTTGCTAGTTGTCATCATTCGAGTATTTTCTAGGTTTTTTGGTATATTTTCATGATTCCAGGTATTTTGGACGTTCTAGAGCAAAAATGTGGTTTTGTGCACAAAATGGATGCAATTTGACGAATGCAGAAGCAGAGTTCAGCAGAAGATCCGAAAGTTGATCGACATTTGGAGATGTTTCTATGAATGGAATGGGCTGAGATTTTAATCCAAACTGGCCACGTGAGTTAGCTTTCATATGAAAGTGATTTGAGGTCAATCCATTGAAGCAATCAAAAGTTATGACGATTTTACTGAAGACTGGTCAAATTGTCTCGCAGAAAAAGCATGTGCAGCACGTGATGGAGCAGATCGATCGATCTACACTTGGATCAATCGATCCTGAAGACTACCAAACTTCCGTAAGTTTGGATCGATCGATCTAGATGCTCGAGAATTTTCGGAGATTGCCAAAAAGACATTTCCGTCCTCAAGATCTATCTTTGGTTTTCCTTATTAGGTTTTATTGTTTTTTTACTTCTATATAAGTCAAAAGCTTAGGGTTTATTTTAAGCAATTAAAAACACACACAAGTTACAACACATATACAAATACAATTCATTATTTTGAGATCTTTTCGAGAGAGAGACGAATCATGACACCTGTATTTTGGAGAAGAATTATGAACTCTCTATTTACTTTAATAAATTCTTGTTTTTGAATATGCTTTCTCAAATAATGATTGTTGATTTCTTAGCTATGTCTGAGTAGTCTCTTTGTTAGGTTTTAGGGATTTCCCAGGGAAAAACAAGTTTTGATGGTTAGGGTTTGACTTTAATGGATTTAAATTGTTAGGTTCTTAGTCTAGATTTGTTATTATTGCTTGAATTAGCTTGATCACATAGTTTGTGATTTTAGGTTAATAAATACAAAGGAATTTGGTTTATCTAATCTGACCTAGTCTAGATGAATAAGTATTTTTGCTTGCGGGAGTATTGTCTTAGAATGCTTATGAACATATTGAATCTATATTCATTGCATGATTTAATTATCCGATTTGGAGATCTAAAATTTTGGGAGAAATTTAGTATTTATTTCTAGAAATTCTTTCATAAGGGTCTAATACTTCGGGAGGAGATTAGTCTATTGTTGTCTTTTGAGTTGAGAACTATTTTCATTGTTAATCTTGCTTATCAACCTGAACCTGAAACCTGAATACATGTGGAACTTCCCTATCGCCTAACGTTTTATTCTATTGGTTTATATTCGCTTTTTAATCATCTACTTTAGTTTTAAATCATTTTAAAAACACTCTCTCTTTTATCTTGTCTTAGCTAGAATCGATTTTTAACTGAGAGTCGTATTGTCTGGTCTTTGTGGGATCGATCCTTTACTGTACTACAAGGATCTATTCTCTGCAGTATAGATTTAGGATTTAAAATCTGAGCCTATCAGTAATTATTGAATTATGATCTCACCTAATTTATCAGGTTAGATCGAGACTTGCAGATAATATTATATGCGAGAATATTTCTTTATTTAATGAGTAAATGAGTTTTATATCTAGTTCACATTGAATTAGATCTATGAGTTCTTAATACCATATTTTATTTCTAAAAATATGTATTTATAACATTCTAAGAAGATTTATATGAAATCATTTACACGTTTATCTCAAACTTTCATTAACTACATATTTCCTTCATTTTTATCTAGAACGGTTTCATAATTTATACCAAAGTGTTTTCACGGATCGGGGCTTATTCTCTAATTTTGGTTTAATCCTTT
Organism: Iberis pinnata; assembly: GCA_900406425.1. Lineage (NCBI taxonomy): Eukaryota > Viridiplantae > Streptophyta > Magnoliopsida > Brassicales > Brassicaceae > Iberis > Iberis pinnata. The sequence continues at coordinate 7,090 of OVBE01009229.1, read as the reverse complement.
CTATGGTCCTAGACCCCACCTTTAATAAGGTCGAGGCTCGTTTTTTGCGAGCGGACATCTGAACTCGATTTGGTTTAGGTTTTTTTAACCAGATTATGATACAGAGTGACAAATCATGTATCAACAGTTATATGTTATCATTTTTAGTTTAGTTCTTTAGAACGAATTCTAATAAGCATAAGCTATTCTACAAGTTAGTTTGTCATGTATAGAAAAAATTGAAACAAAACTAAATTTAAATTTTTTTTTTTATTGCAAAAGAATCAGTGATATTGAAGGTTGGAGTTCCCCATTGGAAAGGATATGGTATATATATCCTATTGTTTACATAAAAGAGAAATTTTCAATAATATATCACCAGAACAGATGACTGGTGCCTATTTGGAGATTTCAATGATATATGCAACAATGAAGAGAAGAGGGGAGGACCACTCAAACCTGCCTCAACCTTTTCACCATTCAATGACATGCTTACTGCATGTAAACTCACTGAGCTTCAATCCATAGGTAACTCATTTACCTGGGCAGGATACAGATACTCCCACAGAATACAAAGTTGTCTGGATAGATGTTTTGCTAACAAAAGCTGGCACTCATCCTTCCCCACTTCAACTCAAACTTTCCTGGACATAAGAGGATCTGACCATCGTCCTGTTTTGATCAATCTTTAAGCCCACTCATCATCATTATCCCACAAATTCATTTTTGATAACAGGCTTATTCATCAAGAAGGGATAAGAAGAGTAATCCAATCATCCTGGACCCAAACACCAACAGATCAATATCAATCCCACATCACAGCAAGATTAGCTACAATTAGACACTCTCTAAGCAGATGGAAGAGGACACACAACACCAACTCAAGACTCAAGTCCAAACAACTGGAACAAGAACTGGAAACTGAAATCTCATCAGCAACCAAGGCCCTCTCATCTATACACTTTAAAAAGGAATTTGGCTAAGACTTATAAAGAAGAAGAACAGTTCTGGAAACAAAAAGCAGGGAAAGATGGCTTCAAGAAGGTGATTTAAACACCCAATTTTTCCACTCTTCTGTAAAGGCAAATAGATCAACAAAAAGATTAGACTATCTACTGGACTCTCTTGGACACAAACAATATTCTGAAGCAGCAAAAGGAGAGGTGGCAGCATCTTACTTCAGAGATCTCTTCACATCAACTAATCCCACAAATGTCCAAGACTTCTTCTAAGGTTTTGAAAGCAAGGTCACATCCCACATGAATTCTTCTCTAACAGCTCCAGTTACAAAGTCAGAAATCTACAGAGCAGTCAAATCTCTCAAGCCTGCAAGATCCCCTGGTTATGATGGTTTTAATGCTTTGTTCTTCCACACCTACTGGGACATCATAGGCCAAAAAATCACACAAGAAGTGCAGCAATTTTTCAGAACAAATTCATTCCCAAGAGAGTGGAACTTTACACAGATCTGCTTGATACCTAAAATTCCCCATCCATCACTCATGAAAGACCTCAGGCCTATAAGTCTCTGCATAGTGTTATATAAGATCATAGCCAAAATCCTATCATCAAGACTGAAAGCACACCTTCCTCATCTCATTTCAGCCACCCAATCTGCTTTTGTAGAGCACAAATTGATCTCGGATAATATTATAGTAGCACATGAGATGGTCCATGCACTAAGAACTCATCCCACAATCTCAACCTCTTACATGGTCATCAAGTCTGACATGGCAAAAGCCTTTGACCGTATAGAATGGCCTTACCTAGAAGCACTACTTACAGCAATGGGCTTTGACTCCTCCTGGATATGCAAGATTATGTACTGTGTTACCACTGCATCCTATTCTGTACTAATCAATGGAACAGCTCATGGCCTCATTCATCCTCATAGGGGTTTAAGACATGGGGACCCCTTGTCCCCCTTTCTATTTGTCCTGTGTACGGAAGGTCTATCTTTTCTCTTCAAAAAGGCAGAAATAGGACACCAAATCTCTGGAATCCGTTTTTATATCAGTGGACCAACTATCACACATTTATTATTTGCTGATGATAGCATCTTAATCTGCAAAGCCACAGTTGAAGAAGCCACTCATCTAGCAACCAGCCTTCAAAGGTATGAATCAGTCACAAGGCAATATGTGAACAAGGAGAAATCATCTCTTACCTTTGGTGCAAAGATTGAAGAAGATGTCAAGCAAGCCATTCACCTGTTGCTAGGCATCTCAAACACAGGAGGAGCAGGTACTTATCTAGGACTACGCGAAGCTTTCAGTAGATCAAAGATCAAGATGCTACATTATCTCAAACAAGGCCTACACTCAAGACTAAACTCCTGGTTCCCTAAACTTCTCTCACAAGGGGGTAAACATGTGCTATTAAAATCTGTTGCATCAGCCATGTCCATCTATGCTATGTCTGTTTTCAAGCTGCCTCTCTCCACATGTAGAGCATTATCCTCTGCAATGGCTAATTTTTGGTGGACCAATGTTGAACATAAAAGAAAGATTCACTGGGTTAGTTGGGACAAATGTTGCCTCCCAAAACATATGGGAGGTTTAGGTTTCAGGGACATCAGATGCTTCAACCAAGCTTTATTGGCAAAACAGGCTTGGAGACTTACTTCTAATCCAAATAGCATGGTGGCAAGATTCCTAAAGAGCAGATATTACAGGAAACATGATTTCCTTCAATCTAAAATGGGAAACAGTCCATCATTCATCTGGAGAAGCTTGTTCTTTGGGAAGACATTACTGAAACAAGGCATACATAAAGGAATAGGTAATGGGGGATCTATTAACACTTGGACTCATAAATGGATTCCAATAGAAGGAAAATACAGAGCCCCACTCATCAAGCAGCCAATCATTAACCTAGATTAGAAGGTATCATCTCTAATAGATCACAATACAAGATCTTGGGATATGAACAAGCTTCAGCACCAATTCTACCAAGAGGATATCCGTGACATCCAAAACATCAAACCAGCTCTTTTAAGAGAGGATTTTTGGACTTGGAAATACACAGTCTCAGGTGAATATTCTGTTAAAACAGGCTACTGGCTCTCAGCATGCTCAAAAGATCTCAACCATGTATCCACAGCTGCAGCTCTTCCTTCACTAAATGACATCAAAGCACAGGTTTGGACTTTTTCTACCTCGTCCAAGATCAAACACTTCATTTGGAAGGCCCTCAACAAAGCAATAGCAGTTGATGACACACTGGCAAGAAGAGGTATAAACACAGATGGGAGATGTCAATTGTGTGGATCACAAGGTGAATCTATTAATCACATGCTCTTCACATGCCCTTTTGCAAGACAAATATGGGCAATCTCTGAATTCCCATCACCCGAAGGAGGTTTTGATCAAGCATCTGTCTTTTCCAATATATACCACCTCTTTGTGTCTTCAAAAAACAATCTCTGCCCTCTTGATATTAGAAGATGTTTTCCTTGGACATTGTGGTATATATGGAAAAGCGGGAACAAATTCATCTATGAAAGTTTTCCTCTGAACCCTCTTGCCATTTTTCAGAAAACAAAAGAGGAAGCTGACCTTTGGTTTTCAGTATCAGAGAACAACTCGGCTCCACAACACTCGGGACCTCAAAACCATTACCAGTATCACTGGCAAAGACCTCCTGAAGGATGGTTAAAATGCAACATAGGCACAGCCTATAACAAAGGAAAGAAACTGGCTGGTTCATCCTGGATCCTTCGAGACAGCAATGCTAATGTCATCTTTCATAGTAGACGCGCATTTGCTAATGTCTTATCTAAACATCAATCGTACCAATGTAGTATGACTTGGGCGATTGAAAGTATGGCTCATCATAGATGCCAACAGGTTCTTTTTGCATCGGACTCATCTCAGACTATTCTCTCCATCAACTCTCCAGGAAAATGGCCTGCATTAAGAGCGTTCACTGATGAAGTCTCTCTGCTCCAGCAATCCTTCCAACATTGTGATTTTTTGGTCGAATCAGCAGCTTCAAATAAAGGAGCAAATCTTATAGCAAAATCTGTGATCAAGGATAACATAATTCACTCTTATGTGGCAGCATCTCATCCTTCTTGGCTTTCGGATTTAATCTCTCATGATAGAAACATGTCTGCCTAATTTTGGTTTTTGCCCTTGTTTTCCTCTGTTTATTATTGTTTTCCTCTGTTTCTAAAACCTTAAATCTTTAATTAACTATATTTAAATTAAGTTCCCCTTCTCTAGGTAAAATTTGTTTTTCATTTATAGTAAAAATTTTTTTTTTAATAAAACTTGTATTTATTAAAAAGCAGATATAACCTAGTTCACAATTTTAGCCCAAACACCAAAGTAAACCTACAACTAACAAAAACTACTTAATCCATAGTGGGCTTCTTGGGCTTAAGTCAGACCCTAACCCAAAAAGAGAGGCCCAAAAAAACCCTAGAATGCAAAAAGAAAACCCTTGAACAAATCCCCGCCGCCGACGAGGTTGCACGACTCTCCGGATGCCAATCGATGATCCGTCGACAGTTCTATGAAGCGGAGGTAAAGAAGTCGTCACCACTGCCCACACAAGCTTATGATGAAAGTAAGGAGGATGAGGAGATTAGTCTGTGAACGCACCACGGCCGGTTCGGAGAGAAAAAGTTAGGTTTTCAACAGAGTGAGAACGAGTTATCTACCATCAAGAAAGGAAGAAGTGCGCTTCACGGCAGCGGAGGTTCCCACCCTGCCACAAGAAGAACACGAAAACCACATCGTCTTTTGGAAAAAGCCCCAAAACCTTGAAGTTATTTCTTCCTTGTAGTGCCGACATCTAGGGTTTTGCGCCGCAAGCTGTCTGGCATGATAGTACCATCGCAAAGAAACTTCAAACATCATCGGAGTCCTGGTGAGTTAGTAGCAGAAGAAGTTGAGATTATAGAGGCGTCAGGAGAAACTGGTCAACTGGAAAGCTCACCGACGCTAACCTTTCACCAACAAGCCTAGGGGTCGCAGTGTGCCGGTCTTGCCCTCAGAAGATTTTGGTGAGGTGCCCTCCGCCTCTTCTGCTTACAACCTCACCACCGAGAGTTCTAAATCTAAGATCTAGAAGAAAAAACGAGAGGAAATGTAGAAAGAGAACTCTTTATTATAAAAGAATTTCTTAAGCAAAGCATTGGAAAGGTTATTCTAAAAAATCTTTAATCAAGATCTTTAAATGAAAATATATTTGTAATCATCTAGTAATTTATATATCTCGAATGAATATTTTCTTGTCGATGCATGGGTTGATATTTTTGAATTACAAAATGAATTATATAAACAAAAAAAGTCACGCGTCAACGAAAATATTAAGTGTCACTAACGGTGAGAAATATCATTCATCAAAAATTGAGAAAAACCTCAAATAATCTATTTACTGTCAATTAGTTTTAAGTTGAAAACTTATAAACATAATATCGTACTTGGAACATGTATTGTCCCACTCGATCTAAAACCAATCCAACCCATCAAAACAGGCTGATTGATCTAATCCAAAACTAATCATATAGTAAAATATTGTCGATTTTAATGGCTAACGGACAATTGTCTCGAGAGACCATATGAGATATATTATATATCAAAAATTGGAAAGAAACTAGGTAATATATTAGATATGGATGAATCGATTATTGGGGAATCATAATATTAACTAAATTTGATGTGGTACTTATAGCTAAAAGTACAATTACATTATTATTATAGAGTAAATTTTCTGGTCTTAGAGAAAAGTGGAATTACATTTTGGTATTTTGCCGTCCCCTAGGAGTTGGCCTAACTTAGTGACAAACAAAATTTGTTTTAAAAAAGCAATAAAAGAGGTCAAAATACCATATCACATACATCTGTTTTTACAGGATACAAGGAAGATAATTAAAAATTGACAAGAGAATAAATACGGACTCTAAAAGAACACATGGCAGACGCATGACTCATTTCATCTTCGCATATTTTTGTCTAGTTTTCACTTTTGTCTGGATTTTTTTTTGTCTAGTTGCACAATAATGTGTTTTCATATATTTGTTTGTAAGATTTAATTAAGACACTGACATACATGTTCGTATAAATTCAGCCATACAAAAAGACTAGAACCCACTTATTTATGGAAAATGCATCTTGTCTTAATCAAAATAGTTCCAAATTTGAGTGAACATGAAAACAACCTAGTGCTCTGTAGTAGTTTAAGTGTCACACGAAAATCAATTACTTAGATATTTAATGGAGCTTAGACCAACGGAATTTTTTAATACACAACCACCTTATATGCAATAAATAAAACATATCCCTTCTGTTTCATAACAAATGTCTTTATAGATTTAAATTTTTGTTTCATAAAAAGTATCATTTTTAATTTTCAATCTAGAAATTAAATGAACTTGACTCTTTTGGCCAATAAAATAACTGCAAATTTTTTATTGGTTAATTAGAATATTTAATATATTTTAATAAAAAACAGAAATTTTTCGTCTGTGTCCAAAACTATAAATTTTTAGTTTTGGATAAAATAACAAATTTTATGTTTCAAATTTTAAAGTTGATAAGTTTTGTGATTTTACGCCATCTATAATTAAGTGACATGTGGACAAGCATTCTAATTGACCTAAAAGAGAGATCTTGAAATTAGGAAGCAACTCGAGTCGAGTAGAGGAAGACCTAGCGTTGACCTATGTGATACTCAATCAACACATTAACTCTAAAGTCACTCCACCAGCTGTTATGCCATGCAAGTTATCTACATACCACTTACTACATTATTTAGAGTATTTTATAAATGAACCTCAATTTGAGATTCTTTCCTCTACAATAATAATTTTAAAAATTTTAAAATTTAAGGATGATGAATAGTAAAATCTCAAATTTGACTTATATCTTTTTATTGCATTTGAGTTCCTATATTATTAATGTACTATAATTAATGTTTTAAAGCTTCTTTATCATCACTTTAGTTCCTCTAAAAAAATTTATTTTATTTTTGAGTATAAATTAATTCTAACCTACCAAATTCAAAACAAAAAATAAAATATTGATATAAAAATGTTACATATATAAAAGAGTGAATTAGCAAACTAGGTGCTTTTTTCTTTCAAATTGGGCAAATAGGTGGG
>OVBE01009228.1:0-16266 GCA_900406425.1 Iberis pinnata | reverse complement strand
TTTGGATCTAAAGATTAAATTTAGTTTTATGATATGTTTGAAAATTTAGTTCTCGAATTTATTTTAGTGATGTTCACAAACTTAAAAATGATATTTTGGTATTTTTTTTATAGATTTTATGTATTATAATATAAATAATGTAACTTAAACAAATTGTGGATTCAAAAAAGAGATACTACAAACATTATTAGTATTTTCCAAAACATTTAAAAAAATTTTTTTTAACTATTCATATAAAATATATATTGTTAAAAACAAATCCCGTGTGTATACACGGGGTATAATCTAGTACTAATAATTATTGGGCAAACACTGAGCCTGCGGGTAAATTCGGTTTATTTTATTACTTCACACAGATTGGAATGTTATAATGGACCAATGGAGTAATTAGTTTAAAGAAGATAGGCCCATTATAAATAACTGAAGGCCCATAAAAGTCCAAACTTTTTGTTGTTCATAAACTCCACAAAAAAAAATTAAAGAACAGATTTAAATATAAAAAATGTGGTGACACTCTCATCGTCTGTAGGGCTTTTGACTCCCTACTTGCCTCCTCCTTCTTCCTCTTCTTCTTCTTCTTCTGCTGTGGCCACTCTACACAGTCCACATCTACTTCTATCGGAGAAGAGTGAGGTTCCCGAACCTTCAGATCGGCGTCAGATCCTCCGCCGCATCTCCTCTTCAGTATCTCCGGTTTGTTTCTGCTCTTACTATGTCGCCGTTCCCTTTATTGTACGCGTACTCTTTGTGTGTATCTACTTATGCTGTTATGATTGATCTTGTTGTATGATGGATACGCAGAGTGTAGATTATGGAGTCTGGTGTTGGTTTTGCGGCGATGGAAGAGAGGATATCTCCGGGAAGTTTCTTCCAGTATCCTTTTTCCGGTGTCCGTGCTTCTCCTAATCGATTGCCTTGTCCTCCGACTGATCGTGAGAGGTTTTAATTTCTCTCTTCTTTCGGAGACTTTTGCTTATGTGAATCTGAGTGGATCAAATTAGATTGAATCTAGCAGAAAGTGAAGTGTGTGTGTGCGTGTGTGTGACTAATGTGCATTGCTTTAATTTCATGAGTGTGGAAGATGATTCTATTAGGTTTGTTTGTTATTTCTTGACTCAATTTCTCAATATTGGTCTCACCTCACAGTCACAGTCCTTTTCCAAACAATGTACTCAAGGATTTTGCTATGTCTTACCATTTACTTAGAATTGAGAGTGCGATTTTTAGTTTACATATGAGCGCTTGAGAGTGAGCGGTAACTCCAATGTGGACCATTCAATGTAGTCCATACATGGAAATGCAGCATCTTTTGGAACTGAAGTTCATTTAAACCTTATTCAGGTACTTCGCTGAATTAATCCAAGAAAGGCAAAAGTTGGGTCCCTTTTTGCAAGTTATGCCACATGCCTGCAGACTGCTAAATCATGGTACACATTCTTATTAAGCTATGTGCTTTTGATATAAGTGTTTGGCTGTGTGCTCACAAATTTTAAGAAATTTCTCAGTTGAATAAATCTTTGGTGCGAGTCAGCTTTGCTTTCTTAATCTTGCAATACTTGGTAACATATATTGAGTTAGAAAATAAGGATACTAGGATGGGAAAAAATATACTTTCATGCAACTTTGTATACTCTTTGTTATGGCCTTCTTAGCATATATAGCCAATCAAATATCTATGTTACTTGCAGCATTCGGAAAGAAATGTCGATGCCACCTTCCAGGGGAATAACTTATTGCGACATTATTATTCTTGATGAGTGGGGTTACATGAAAGCGGATGACTTCTATCTATTAGATGATGATAATGATCATTGAGAAAGTTATCATCATTTACATTCCTATAGGAGGGATATTTGTCTGCGAATATGCATATGATGAATTAATGATTGAAAGCTTAATTCCAAATCCGTTTACCTAAACTACGTTCATGAGGAATTGTCCGAACATTAAAGAATAGATATGTTTTTAAATTCTCATCATGCTATTTGTTAGAACTTGAGCCATTTGTTTCATTATTAGCTGGAAAAATAAGAGACTGAAGAATCCCGTGATGTTAAACTTTTGTGTTTTCTTTTGTAACATTTGCTTAATTACTTGTATGTATTTGCAATGTCCCTGCAGAAATCAGGAAGGTCTCTGGTCTTTCTGATTTTGAGAGATATGAGCATGGCAGTCCATTTAGATCGCTTGGCCAGCCGACAAACGGAAAGGTTGATTTAGAGGGATGGTCGATGATGCAAGCTGAGGTAAGCCACTGGCAGTAGTTGAATTCAGATATTAGATTCATGTTGAGTTATGATGGTGTTGCTAACGATTCTAATTTCTAAACCCAAAGTGTGTTTTATAGAAATTGAATTACTTGCTTGCTTGCTTTCTTCAGGACAATTCTCACCTCCAGAGAGCTTCTCCATTTCGTTCTCCTGCTGCAGTGGGTTGGCCTGGGATGCCTGGACTCCCTAACCCATCAATCGTGAGAAAAGTGATTAGGCTTGATGTACCAGTGGATAAATTTCCAAGCGTAAGTTTTTAAACGTTTTAAGCTAAATACGTTATTACAATTGAGCTGATTCTCGAGTCCCCTTGCAGTATAATTTCGTTGGGCGGATTCTCGGGCCACGTGGAAACTCCCTAAAAAGAGTTGAACTAGCAACACACTGTAGGGTATTCATTAGAGGCCGAGGATCTGTGAAGGATACCGTTAGGGTATAACTCCTTGCTCACAAATTCTCTAACTTCAAACTCGCACTTATTCTAATCTGTTTTGACTTCTCTGTAGGAGGAAAACCTAAAAGGTAAACCAGGGTACGAGCATCTCAGCGAGCCACTACATGTACTGATTGAAGCCGAACTTCCAGAAGACATAATAAACTCTCGATTGGACAAGGCAGTTCATTTCCTCGAATCACTCCTTAAACCAGTGGTACATAACTCTTGCTAGGACTGGGTATTCGGTTCGGTTTTGGGTAGGAGGTTCTTTCGGATCCTAGATTTTAATACCCAATCGATCTTTTTGAAAATTTTCGGTTCCTAATTGGTTCCAGATATTTTAGAGCGGAAATGACCAAAATTACTTGAAAAAAAAAACCCGAACAAACAAAAAATACCCGGAAAAACAAAAAAATACCTGGAAAAAAAAATTACTCAGAGAAACAAAAAAGTTACCCCAATTTGGTTTAGAATATCCGAAATTATTTTAAAGTACTCAAAAAATATTCAAAGCAACAAAATAAATTCGGTTTTCGGTTCCTACTCGATACCCATGGTTTTTCATCTAAAAAATCATCGGGTTTGGGTGGCATTGGAACCGATCCATAACCGTTTTTCTTTTCGGTTCTTCGGTTTCGGTTTTTTTTTGCCCAGCCCTAACTGTTACCCAAAATCGAAACGTTATGAACCTTTTATTGATAAAGTTTTAGTTTTTCTCTTAACAGGACGAATCTATGGACCATTACAAGAGAGAACAGTTGAAGGAGTTAGCGGCTTTGAATGGTACACTAAGAGAAGAGAGTCCAAGTCCGAGCTTAAGCCCTTGTCCGAGTCCAAGCATGTCTCCTTTCAACAGCAAGCGCGCTAAGACCGGACAATAAAAGAAATTAAAATCGAGAGATGATCAAAGTTTGTTCTGATTCTCTGGTCTAAACAGAGAAACCATGGCAATGACTCTCTATGTCATTGATTTAACTTATCTGCAAGGTGATAATGTTCTAACATTTTAAACTCTCATTAATTTTTGTCATTTAGTTTATTCTTTATTTTTGAAATTTTGTTGGTTAGTTGAAATGAACATTTTTAACCAGATGGGGTAATAAACTAATAATGGTGTTTATTATGAGATGTAATGGCTTTCTTAATAATGTACTTTTATTAAATTTTGAAACCCAACATTTATTTCATTTTGAGTTTTTGGAGTTGGGCAACCTAAGTTTCTTCTTTTAATGACTTTTTGAATGAGTTAATTTGCTAGTAATTTACTAATAGAATCAATATTAGGTAAATTTTTATTGGTGTATATTATTAGATTGTTGGTAACAATATATACTTTGTTACACGGTTATGTTTTTTTAATAAAAAAAATTAAACTTCACCCATTTTCCTCTTTTTACATATTAAAACATATAATTTAAAATAATTAAATTTTAAAATCTTATCTAAAATACACATTTTTTTCAATATTTAACATAATTTAAATTATTCAAAATAAACTTATATTTAATGAAATAGTGAATAGTGACATAAACTTTACAATCTAAACCTTAAATCAAAAATTTAAATCTTAAAAAAAAAAAAATTTTAAACACAAACTATAAACCCTAAACATAAAATATGAATTTTAAACACATAAATTTAAACCCCAAACACAAAATGTAAACCCAAAACATAAAAATATAAACCCTACATCCAAAATATATATATTTCAGTAGTCCGACTATAGTTTAACTATTATAGAAAGAAAGATAGAAAAAAACAAAAGAGAGAGCGAGTGAGAGAATCCAAGGGTAAAGAAAGATTATTTAAATTTGGTACAAGAAACATATGATCTAGGTGTTAGATTGTTAATTATATGATGTAATGTTGTTATTCATTGATATTACCTTTTTGAATCTGTCTTCTTAAGGAAAAACGTCTTTTGTGTTAAATAAATTATTCACGATATGCAAATTTTTTTTAATCCAAAAGCTGTATTTATTATCGTCATTAATAAATTAGGTATGCTTCAATAGTTTATGAGGCTGTTAGATTTCGGTTCTATTTAGAGTCTTAACATCTCTGGTTGCATCATCTAGATTCTAAAAATTGACAAATCCAAAGTCTGAAGATTTGCTTTCACCATCTCTCATGATGACACGACTCGTACTCAAACCAAACTCTCTACAAACTTTGTTAAGCTCTTCATAAGTTGTGGAATATGAGAGATTTTTGACATAAACATTTGTGAACTTCACCTTATCATATGAAAAATTTGTCTAGTGCTTGTAAACGAAAAGGTACCGCTTGTTCGTTTTTGTATTTAGATGCTATATTTGATTATAATTTTTCATGAAAGAAAAACTTATGTTTTTGCTTTAGGAGGTATATCACTTTTAGATCATGAAAGAAAAATGAGACAATTTGAAAACTAACATAAATTATACATGAAATTTGAAAAATGTACCATCTATTTGCATATTTTGAAAAATAGACTTTCATTTATTTTTATAACGAAAATGCACTTATTTTTATCAATTAAATATTTAATTTCAAATATAAAAATAATTTTTAAAATTAAAATTAATTATAAAAATATAATAAATTTTTGTTTTATCTTTTTGTTGGCTTTTAATCTCTGTTGACTAATAGAATTTCCAGTTGAATTTTTTAAAAGTTATTTTGTTGTATAGTTGATTTTTATTTTATTATACGTTGACTTATACTACAACAATTGGCATATTTAGTAGTACGACTTATTTTTTGAATCTTGTTACTGTGTTTTCTTAAGTATATTTAGGTCAATTTTTGTCGATTTGTTATTAGGTTGACTTGTTTAACTATCGATTTATAAAATTAACTTGACCTTTAATTAGATAAACTTTATATCATGTAGTCAACTTATATTTTTGGTTGATTTTTGTTTAAGTTGATATATTTGTACACTCAATTTATATTTTTGATTAAATTTTTTTCATAGTCGATATGTATATGCTATCGATTAATATTAATGTTCGTCGATTTTTATTTTTCTTGTTGATCAAATTAAATTTTGCTCATTCTTTTTTGGAATTAACTATAGTCAAAATGTATGAAGATGATGAGAATAATGTACGACATCACTAGCATACTAATTTCGTAGACGAAGATCTTGACTTTACTGGTATTGGTGATAATTTTGAGTATAATACTCTATATGGCTCTGATGATGATTATGATGATCTTCGGGATGAAACTTTAAATATGATGATTGACTCCAATATTTACGTTGGCCAAGAATTTCAAAGTAAAGAGAATTTGCAATGGAGATTCAATATGCTTAAAGTAGAAGAAAATTTTGATGTTCAAGTTCACAAATCAGATACAACTCTTTTTTGGTTAAGTGTGTTAGGGCTACAAATGATAAGTAGAGGGTTAAAGCATCAAAAGTAGGTTCTAATAGGACCAAACTTGACAAAAAAGGGAGATTTCTCTAATCTTGAACAATATGTAAAGCTCTTATTGAAGGGAGGTTGAGTCCCACGAGTAAATAATTTCCTAGACAATGATCCGCTCTCCATCGGGGCCATTCTCTGCGAGTCAATCACCATATGAAGGGTTCAGAATAACTTTTGAGGCTCAAAATATCTTCTGAAGGATTCATATTACCATCTGAAAGGTTCACAATAACTTCTTAAGGGTTCAGATTACCATCTGAAGGGTTCAGAATATCTTGTGAAGTCTTCTGATTGTGGGGCTAATGAAATATCCATCGTGGCCATCCTCTGAAGGGTTCATAATAACTTATGACAGGTTCATAATAACTTTTGGGGGACACATAACATCTTCTGAAGGGTTTAGATTACCATCTGAAGGGTTCAGAATATCTTGTGACGGGNTTTAGGGGGGGGGGGGCTCAGAATATCTCTCTTATTCTTCATAGTGTCATTAATATCTAAATTTTTAATATATATATATATCGAAACATGTTGTTCACGTCTGCAACAGTATAACTTCTGAAGGGTTCATAATACCATTTAAAGGGTTCAGAATATCTTCTGAAGGTTTCAGAATAAATTCTGAAAAGTTTAGAATAACTTCTGAGGGGCTCAAAATATCTTCTGAAGGATTCAGATTACCATATGATGGGTTCAGAATAAATTCTGAAGGCCTAAGAATAACTTCTGAATATCTTCTGAAGGCTTCTGATTGCGCGGCTAATGAACTCTCCATCGCGACCATCCTCTGCGAGTCAGTCATCTTCTTGTTCCTCACGTCTGCACCCGAATAACTTCTGAAGGGTTCAGAATAAATTTTTGAGGGACACTGAAGATCTTGTGAAGGGTTCATATTACCATATGAAGGGTTCAGAATATCTTCTGAAGGGTCAGGTTACGATCTAAAGGGTTCAGAATATCTTCTGAAGGGTTCGGAACAACTTTTGAAGGGATCATAATAACTTATGAGGGGATCATAATATCTTCTGAAGGCTTTTAATTGTGCGGCTAATGAATAACTTCTGAAGGGTTCATAATAACTTTTGAGGGACACAGAACATCTTCTGAAGGGTAAAAAATATCTTGTGAAGGGTTCAAAATGACTTATGAGGGGCTCAAAATATCTCTGTTATCCTTCATAGTCATTGTCTTTAATATCTAAAATTTTAATATATATATCGAAACATGTTCACGTCTGCAACAGAATAACTTCTGAGGGGCTCAAAATATCTTCTGAAAGGATTCAGATTACCATTTGAAACATATACAAACATATCCAATAAATTATATGCACTACATATACTATTTAAAGGTAAGAGTAATGATAAAAAAATATATTGAAAAGTATATATATATATATACATTAATACATATATTAAAATGTATTATTGCTAAAAATCTATGTAAAATACTAACCTTTTCGTCAAGTAATAATAATTAGGGGATTCTCAAAATAGCACAAAAATTAGGATTATTTCAAAAATACCACACACTCCCAAAAATTCCAAAAATACCACAATTTTTCCCATAAATACCATAAAAATGTTCTTGTTCCAAAAATATCACAAATTTAAAATAGCTTTAAAATTTATAATTTAAATCCTAAAACCCCAAAACCAAACCCTACCCCTTCAAATCTAAACCTTAAACTCTATTTAGTGAATCTATACCCAAAATTTTAAATTTTAAGCCCTTAAAATTCCATTTTTATGTTTGTGGTAGTTTTGGAACATTTGGGAGTGTAGTATTTATAGAACTTTTGGGAGTGTGGTATTTTTAGAATCTTAACTTCTTTTGATGGTACTTCAAAGAATTCCTCTAATAATTATGTATGAGGGTACATACAATCTATTTCTTTATGTAAGCAAATACTCAATGTTGTTATATAGAAAGTAATCACCAATTTTGCATTGCAAGGATCCTTTGAGAGGTGGTAAAGACGAGCTATTTGATCATATAGTCTTTATGGTTCATGCCAATGACATTGAGGTTTTGGAAAAAGATGCGGTTGCGCCACCAAGAAAACGGCTTGTGCCAGAGTTCTTGCTGCAATTAGCTGGTAAAGTCAGCCCTTTTTGATCAAGAAAAAACGTTTATTGTAGTCTCATTTGTATTCAATTTATTTATTGTTGTTGTTATTGTTGTTATTGTGTGTTTCTTATTCAATATGTAGATATTCTCACATGTTGATTTGATTGAAGTATATAGTCTCAAATGCATATAGTTACTTCTTGCAAATCAAAGATATTGACAGTAGCAATAACAAAATCATGATGTAGATTAGCATAAACTGAGTTATAGATACATGTGCTTCTAACGATCTCACTTACCTAAGGAAGCTTGTGTTTTAAACCTCTTACCTAAGAAAAATCTAACCATGTCGAATTCACTCTAATGCCCTTTTACTTTTGCTTGTCTTCTGCTCTGCAATGTAATTGTGAACTCTTTGAGATTTACTTCTCATGGTCTCTAACATCTTATATGTTTCTTCAACTATTTGTTCTCGCAAGTTAATCTTCATGAAATCATCGTTGATGTTGACATGATATAATATCTGAAATTGCAAAAATAAACTATAAACAACCTTTATTGCACAAAAAATGCACATTCCTTCTTTCCACAAGTTAGCCACTGATCACATAGCTACACAAACGTAGAAGAATATGGAGCATATTATTCTGATTGAATATTTACAGTCACATATGACTTTGACAATACAATATGACTGAGATATGTTCGAGGAAAAAACAGAACACCTTTCACCTATCAAACATTTTTAGTGTTCACTATTCATAAACATTGATACCAACTTTTTGAATCACTTTTGGGATATAATAAGAACAAAGACAACCAAACTAGGATGAAGATATCAAGCTATATACTAAGAACAACCACCAAACATGGCCATGAACATACAATTTTTCTAGATGATTCATAACATCGAATGGTAAAAAATATATCAGACAAGCACTAATCTATAAACTAGTAGAATATCTACATCAATTCATCAGGACATGTAGAGGCATTGAGTATATTGTTCTCTTCTAAAACTTCATCTACGTACATTAACTCAAAGCTATCAATAGAGAGCACACGTTAAAAACCATTGGAAGCTTCAAAACGAAATAAGAAGATTCTATTTTGTTTCATTTACTTAACAATATTTACACTCTCTGACTATTTAAGAATATGAATTTGAAACTTAGAATCTAAATTCTATTAGTTGCACAAAGTCATAAGTTTACATACGTATTTGTAGTTGATAAAGATTGACTAACATAGGATATTTTTGAATATATCATTTTCAGATAAATAGAAGATAATAGATCATATGTTATGATCCACTAATTCACAAACATTACACAATTAAGTCTTATGTTTTGACTGAATAACGAAGGTATCATTCACGAACATTATACAATTGACCCACTAATTCACAAACATTACATGACGTATAGATCATATGTTCTGACAGAACCATGAAAGGATCAAAACAAGTAAAAGATACAAATTTTATCAAAATCATTACAAATTTATCAAAGACGTTACAAATTGAAATTTTGGTATAGTTTTACAAAATCATATAAATTTAATAATAGATGTAAAATAGTGTAGAACTTTGAAGAAGCTGCGGCGGAGAGAAGAAATCGAACGTCGGTCGGAGAGAACTTTCCGGTGTTTGCAGAAACTAATGTTGGCTGCACAGCAGAACGCATAAGAGTTCTCGATGATGTTTTTTTTTTAACCTTTGTATTTTGTTTTTATTGTGTAAAAAGTAACTTATAAAGTAAAACTTAAATTTATCTATCGATTTTTTTAATTATTTTATAATTTCAAATTAAAATTAATCAAATAACAATAATTTTAGATAACAAAAAAGCAGAAGTTAAAATCGTCATTTAGAAAATAAAAAGAGGTAGTTTTCAAATTTCAAAAAAATGTAATTTTCAAATAATTTGTACAATTAAGTGTAGTTTAGTAAAATTAGCCAAAAGTTTTTTTTAATTTTAAATCATGTTAGATGTTGAAAAACATGTTTGTTTTTAATTAAAGTTGTAGAATTTAATTGTTTGATAGTTACAAAATTAATTTTAAAATATGAGAAAGTGGATAATATGTAATATATATATATATATAGATAATATCAAATAAAATAATGTAAAATAGTTTCTAACTCTTCCACCTCACATTGTCTGAACCTGTGAATAAATGCTATTTGTGACAATTCAAATACTTTTTCCTTACATTCCTATATATCGATTTTTTTTAATTAAAACTATAAGAATTGTTAGTAAAAATTATAATGTCAATTCCACAAGACTTCTATTTCCTTCCCTTTGAAGATTATCCCAAGACAATATGGTCATAATGACTTATCTCTACTAGTTCTGTATGTTTCTAAATATAATTTTCTTGATTAAATCTATAACTATAAATCATTATTTAGGAGGTTTTTTTCTTTTTTTTTTGGGTCAAAGTTTTTTTTCTAGTTATTCATGGATATTAAAAGATTAATTTTGTTAAAATTGGTTAAAACCATGTTATGATACTTACTATATAAATCTTCATTTTCCAAAGAAAAAAAATAACAAATACAAAACAAACAAACTTCAAAAACCTTACAAAAATGAAAAGCATGATAATATGTTTGTTGATAATAAGTACTGCAATGATAGTAAAATCTGCAGAAGTGTCTAATGGCAGAAATTTGGGCATCGGTCCTCATACGCCAGGTGTAAGGTGTTGCTCTAAAGACTCTAGGGAAGTTGGAACAAAGACCCCATAGAACATGTTGCTATCTCAGATGTTCCAGACTGGTCTACTTGTTACGTTCATCAGTATATATTGAATCTTGAAGTGTTGGTTTCTTGACAGCTTGTAGGATTTCATCTGTCGAGTTATATAGGCAAATAACATTTTGTGCAGCAGCTCTCACTTGGTCACTTAAAAGTGCCAAATTACCGATCAAATCTATTAGAGATTGAATAAGCTTTTGTATCAAAGAATATGTGCAAGTTGAGAGATCTTTAGGCATGAATTGGTAGACTATGGCACAAAGTTGACGCCAGAAACATTTTCCGATAAGTTTAATCACATTCGGGTGATTAGCTATGTGCAATATTGTAACCTCTGCAATGAACTCAGGATGAGAAAATGGGTTTCCTGGTCTTCCAATCTTTGCAGTTCCCACAAACCACAAAAAGTTGCTGAAGAAGACTTTTTAGAATTAAGAGTGTTTATCTTTTGAAATCGACTTCTTTCTTTTGCGATTCTTGTATCACAAAAACCCTTAATCAATATCTTGAAAATAAACACTCTTAACACTAAAAAAGTCTTCTTCTTCTATTAAATTCGGCAACTTTTTTTTGTGTGGTTTGTGGTAAAGACTGAAAGACCAGGAAACCCATTTTCTCATCCTGAATTCATTGGAGAGGTTACAATATTGCACATAGCTAATCACCCGAAGGGGATTAAACTTATCGGAAAATGTTTCGAGCATGAACATCGTGCCATAGTCTACCAATTGATGCCTAAAAGATCTCTCAACTTGCACATATTCTTTAATACAAAACCTTATTCAGTTCCGGTTTTGAATTGAGAAAGAAGAATGAGAATCACAGTACAAAACCTTATTCAGCGGATGTCCTCTCTAGTGAGCCGCCCCTGCGAGAAAGAAGAGTCTCTCACGTCACTTCACCGATTGAAAACCATTAATGTTCAATCCCTCCTCTTAACCAGACGAGTCTCAGATACTTCAATATCACATAGAGAAGATAGAAAAGGTAAAGGAATAGCGGAAGCAGAAGGAGGAGGAGCTACGTACATCTGCAGAGACAGAGAGAGATATACTGAGAAGAAAAAGACAATAGTTATGAGATATACCATGGAAGATCTTCTTAAAGCTTTAGCAGAGACTCTTGGAAGAGGAACAAAGCTGTGAAAAGGCTCAAGAACGCAAGGAGGAATTCAAGAGACATGTTGAGATTCTTGGACAGCTTAGACCCAATATATAATCTAGAGTCGTAGATACAGAAACAAATACGAGACATATTCTCAAATATTATTTTATAGTTATTATTACTAAATCTATAATATATATCCACGGAACAAGAAAATATTTTATACTGATTATTACTAAATCTATAATGTCCTATATCCAGGGAACAAGAAAATATTTTATACTGATTACTAAATCTTTACTTAATAATATATCCACTAAATCTCTATTTCTATTTTCCGGATAATATTATACTTAATAGATTCATGCCTATCTCTTGTATATTCTTTTTTATTATTTTTTAAATAGTTTATGATTCTTAATATGTAGATTCTTTATATTCCTAGTAAAATTGTAATTCATTTCTTCCTCAATCTATAATAATATATCTACTAAATCTTTTATTTCTATTTTTTCCTTTTTTTGTTATACAAGGTAATATATACTTAATAGATTCATATCTATCTCTTCTATATTCCTATTTATTATTTTTAAAATAGTTTATGATTCTTAATAGATTCTTTATATTCCTAGTGAAATTGTGATTCATTTCTTCCTCAATCTTTTTTTTTTCTTAATCATTCGATCTTTTGTATATATTTTCTTATTTCGTATTTTCTTAGTAAGAACAAGAAAAAAAAAATATATATATATATATATATAATTACAGTTTTGTTTTCTCTATCATAAAACTTCTTTTGTGTATTTTCGTTGGTTTCCTTGTAGTATACGGTTGAAATACAAAATATTTTTAACATAAAAAATAGATTCTTAAAATATTTAGTAGAATTAATTATCATAAAAAAAAACATTCACAAGATTCAATACCACATTATTTGAAAACCCTAAAAGAAACTATTATTTGTTTGTGTGATTTGTCACTTTCTGTATTTTAACGGACAAAATAGAAATTACGTTCTATCTTAACGAACGAAATATAAATTTATTTTTGAATAACATCTTTCCACAAATAATTTGCAATAAAAATATAGTTTTTTATATATAAAAAATCAAAGTTTAATATGTTATGTTATATTTTTAATTTTAACTTTAGCTCAATATTTTATTTTTCTGCTAAATAAGCGTTAAAATTTGTTATCTTAAACACGTAATTTTATTCCAACTCGGTTTCTACTTCTAGTCATCTTAAAGAAAAGTGTATATAACAACTACAAAAAGATAATAAAATTTGCACATGAGTAGAAAAATAATAGGAGACTTGCTCAAATATTTATTGTGATTAATAAAATCATTTTTTGTGATACAAGTAATATCTACTGAATAGATTCATATATGTGATCTCATGTATATTCCTATTTTTTTAATTTCTAAATAGTTTATATTCTGAACAAATTCTTTACTAGGTAAGGGTGTGGGTATAAATATAATAATTTTTTTAAAAATAATTAATATAAACATAAGTTGTAATATTAATTATGTTTAAAAGTGTATATATATATAGGTTCGTATATATTTATTTACAAAATAAGAATTGTACTTTCATAATTTTAATAATACATAGTTTGTCATAACGTTGCAATACCAATGTAAAGATTTTGGTTGCTATGTTTTCATCATCACTATTAGACAAATTTGCCTTTATTTACTACCAAGCATGAAAAATAAATCTATTAATATATAGACGATGAAAATTGTGTATAATTTATTGCGTTGAATCTGATATTTTTGTGAAGTTTACGCACTAAATGTTTATGCACATGATATAGATTATTTATAAAAATACGGTGATTTTCTAAGATAATATTCAAAATCTATAATAGAGGAAGACGAGAGTAAAGTGGCGTTATGCGCCTGAGCATTATCCTAAAAAATGAATGTTTGGATTCAAAATGTAATAATTCATTTGTTAGGAGACAAATAATTATTTATAAACGTTAACTTGTTTAATTATGAATTTATTTTGTATCAATTCAAAATATTAAAGGTAATTATTTAATCCTTGTTTTGCATTGGTTCCCGCAGATTCTAGTTCTGTTTTCATATTTGGATAATTTATTATTATCATCACTATTAAACAAATTTGCCTTTATTTACTACCAAGCATGAAAAATAAATCTATTAATATATAGATGATGAAAATTGTGTATGGTTAAAAAGATGATGAAAATTGTGTATAATTTATTGCGTTGAATCTGATGTTTTTGTGAAGTTTACGCACTAAATGTTTATGCACATGATATAAGATTATTTATAAAAATACGCTGATTTTCTAAGATAATATTCAAAATCTATAATAGAGGAAGACGAAACAGATGAGAGTAAAGTGGCGTTATGCGCCTGAGCATTATCGACGAGTTGCAGAGCCTTGAATACGACGATCTCCGTTTTGTGTGCGGGATTATGAGCAGTGGCGAACCCAAGGTGTGTAATGGGGTCGAACTCAAGAAAAGGGTGTCATATAAACATGAACTTGCCAAATAAGTTGTTGATAAAACTTGTTATGAGGTGTCAGTTGAACTCATATATTATAATGTGGGTCCGCCCCTGATTGTGAGTGAGAAACAAGACCTGTTTTGGAGCGTGGTCTGTCTCCCCACCACAACAAATACCCTATCTTCCGGAAACAATTCTCAGCCATATGTCCAGTGCGTCCACAGCTTCATCCCGAGAAATCGCAGGTTTGTGGTCTCGAGGATTAATAGAGGCTTGGACAGCAAAAGTTACAGCTTCACGTCTTTATTATCCTAGATTGCTCATGAAAGCTAATAATCTAATTTTGAACACTTTGATCACACTTATAACCAGTTATTTGATTCGATTTAAGGAAATTCATAATCATAGTCACTGCACTCGAACAAGTATTAGATCTTAAATAAACAAGCTTTGAAGACGTCGTAGGAAGACGCAAAGCTTATGAAGAAATAATCAACATTGAAGAATTAAATGTAGAAGAAACGACCGAAGCTCATATTCACCAAATCAGATTCTAATGTGACTCAAGGAACTAACGACCAAGGAAGAGGTCAAGGTGGTCATTTCGAAATAGGTAGAGGTAGAGGATGATTCGACAATCAACAAGGAACAAGGGAAAAATCTAGAATCAATTGTTATAGATGCGACAAAGCAGGTCACTACACCTCTTTATGTCCCGATAGGTTACCGAAACTACAAGAAAACAAAAGTGAATGGCAATATATGACAATTGTTCAAATTCAATACGGGAATTAAGGGGTTTAAACATGAATCATTTCTTCTAAGAAACGAGTGTACAAAGATTATATATGGATTCCAAGTGTTTTAATTAGACTTAAATATTATAAACGATCATTTTTAAATCTATAGATGATGATGATGTAATGGTTTACCATTATTTTTATGAAAATATCAAATTACGACATAAATTTGAATAAGATATACATCTTACAGTTGTCAAAAATGAATGTTTGCTCAACAAGTCCCAATAACAGCCAAGCGTATTGATCTAAATTCATCTCTGATTGACATTTTATCTAATAACAAGACTATTATCAACTTCCTCAACTTCTATTTTCACGTGGATTTGTTGGAATTTATGGTATGCTAACAACTTGATTTTCTCCAACAAAAGCTTCTTGGCAATGGATATAGTGACCAAATCCTCTCGTGAAGCCAAAGAATGGGACCAAGCGCAACAACTCTTGACTCATCTCCAATAAGTGTCCACAACATTGGGACCATATAAACCGAGCATCTCCATCAATGAATCTTAAGGGTTTTTTAAGAATAAAATATAATAAATTTTAAGAAACTTGGAGAGAGAAAGTTTTTAATGGAGATGTTTAAGGAATACTTGTGAAAATCGCATAAAAAACATTCAAAGTGGTTGTCACTGACACTTTAAACCTTCAAAGTTTTTCACTATCACTTTAAACATCGAAAGTGACTATTTTTTCCAATTTAAACCTTCAATGTGGCTGCGTGTTTATGCGCCGCAATTTTTTTAACGGAAAACNCGCCGCAATTTTTTTAACGGAAAACTTAACACCGTTAAAAAAAAAATCATTTTTTAATATTTTTATTTTTTTAAATTATAAAACATTCAGAAAAACATAAAAAAATTCCAAAAAATCAGAAAAATTCAGAAAATTATTATAAAAATTCAAAATT
>OVBE01009227.1:0-16268 GCA_900406425.1 Iberis pinnata | reverse complement strand
AGTGTGTGGTATTTTTGGAATAATCCTAAACTTTTGTGCTATTTTTGAGAATTCCCCATACATAACTTAAATATATAACTTATTTTTATTTTGTAAATTATGATTACTTATCGATCGTATGTCCAATTGAATGTTTTTAAATTTGTAAGGCTCATGTATATGCTTTTATGGTTTTGAAGCTCGTATATGTCATATTTGAATCTAAATATTATTAAAACTTTTTGTTGTTGATAAAATTATTAAATGATTATATATTTATACTTATACAAAAAATTATAAGATTATAATTATCAAACATTATTTGATATCATTATAGTGAATATTTAATTAAAGAAAGAAAATTTATAAAACTGTGAAACAAATTGGTATTGCATAAATATCCAAAATCAATTTTTATAATATTAACCTAACAAAAACTAAATTACCCAAAATATAAGTAAATATACATCTCCTATATATTAAAAAGGAAGACTTTTTTTAAATAAACTTTAGGTTTGTAATTAACCACTATGTCATTAGTAATTAAAATATAAACACATTATCTAAATTAAAACATTTTACCAAGATTTTTTCTCCTTTTATTTAGCAAATTCGTTTTTAATTTTATTTTAGTTTTAAAAAATTATTTTTATATTAATTTATAAGAAAATATTTTTTTTAAGACTATAAATATAATATATGTTATATTATTATATATTTTCTACACAATCATCACATTTTTACTTTGTATTTATATAAATATAATCGACAGATTCTATAATTATTATTTAAAAAACTATATAATAATACATAAAATTTAAGTTATTTTTTTATTTTATAACGTATTTTCGCGCATAGCGCGAGATATCATCTAGTTATAGTTTTAAACCGCACAATGTGATGATCAACTTCAAAATTCCATAATAGTGTGGCTGTGTGGGAAAGAAAAAATGGGCCTAGATTTTAGAGTTAATTTTTGCAATTTTTTCACTAGTTAAAAAAAATGATAAAATTCAACTATTGCGTAAAAAATTATTAGTGAAGCCAAAGTTCCATATATTTAATAAATTTATTAAAGAAATAACAAAAAGGCTACAGATTAATAAAGAGAAGTAAAAAAGCCCTTGGACATATATATATTAAAAACAACTTAAAAGAGCAAATAAAATGCCTAAATGGCTTTGATTGGAATCCATTTACTTGGATTTAGATAGAAAAATCTATCTAATTATTTTTCTTAATGTGCTTCTAATTGTTCGTGCCGGTCTTTTCCTTGATGGCCTCACTCGCACCTTGTGCCTTCTGCTTAATCTGCTGTCCGGTCTATATTTTGTTTTGTTTTTTGACGAAAGGACAACAATAAATTTTCAATTACTCTAATCGAATTCTCATCATTAATTCATATTTGTTTCACAAAAAATGGAATTTAAGAAGAAAAAAAAAAGAAAGAAAGAAAATGGACCTCTTGGATAGATTCCTTAGCAGATTGGGCAGCGTTGGAGGCTTTATCCATCAAGTTGCTTGCCTTCTCCTACAACAATTTTTTTTTTTTGAATTACCTCTAATTAATAATTAATACTCAAGTTTGGAAACGGTGTCGTATGGAGGAAAAAAAAAAAACCTGAGTTTGGCCTTTAGCTTGGCCAGCGTTGAAGCTCATGCTCTGACTGTTGCTAGACATTTTCTTTATAGAATTGTAAGATGGGATTTTGTGAGGAAACAACGTTACTCGTAGCTATTATTTATATACTTGTGGGGATGGATCCTTCTACTTACCTATAATTGGGTATCTGCTTAGTATTTGACACGTGGAGTTTTTGATTAGTACTCTCCGAACGGATAGGAGGCTTTTGAGTTTTGACCATCGGACTACCATAACCATTGTAGACTTGTTCAAATCTACCAATTTAGTGATGTTTATATAATCTTGTATAAACTTCTACTCACAAAACCCAAGGGCATGAATTCCATTACGTTCATATTTAAATGGCTTCGAAAGACAGTATAAGTCAAAAGAAAAAAAAATTGTTAATATTTGAATTACAACAAACCAGTCCAATAGTCAACTCTTACACTATTGTAGACGCAGAGACTCGATCCCGAGTGGAATGGTGACATCTACCTCTTGCGAAATTATGAATGCCAGTAGATCAAGGTTGCCTTTTCGAATAAGTAAAACTTATGGGTCTAAGCAACACAACAACTATTTACAAATGAGCTTTATTTACCCTCGAATCCTTTTTTCAAGTTAAACAGATAGCATTTAGTGTTGGAACGGTTAATATGAAATGAATAACTTACATCATAACTTGCAAAATCTTAACAAAACAAATGAGCAATTTTCACATGTCCTTGCGGGAGGTGACCTTTAAAATGAGAGTTGATGAAAAGCAAGACAATATAATGTGTATAGTAATCTCACTTATCTGAAACCTAAGTTGTAGTGTTGATGGGCCTAATTAAAGCCCAAACCTTATTTGTCTTAGAAACTATCTGGGTGGAGTCACTTGGGCCTTGCGCAAGCCCAAGGTGAATCAGGTCCTGTTAGTTATATATATATATATATGGGCTCTTCTTGATTCGACGATTGCAGAGAAGTGACGAAGAAACAGAGTCTTCTTTGAGGTCAACCTGAAATAGAGAATTGCAGAGATTTAGAGCCAAGATTCGACATTGAAGCTTCAAGAGTTCAAGAATCATTTCAATAGGGAGAAATCACTTATCTTCTTATGCTCTTTGTGATTTTTTGTTGTATTCATAGAATAAGCTAGTTACTTAGAGATTAGATCTCTAACTTGTAATTCAAGATACTTAAGAGTATCTTTTCTTTGTAATTGTTTCAGAATAGTGGATGCGGTTGAAGAGATATCGATCCCTTCCCGAGACATAGGGTAAAACCGAACTCGGTGATCAAGTTCTTGTGTTGAGTAATTTCCAAAGCAATTGAATCTAGGTTGAATATCGACATATGTTGAGTTAGTGAATCCGGGAACAAAGTTTACATTATCCTTATTCTTTGATTAGTTTTATACTACAAGGTAACTACTTAACTTCATTCATTACCAATACTACTCAAGGAAAAAAAATATATTACCCATCCGAAGTATTTTTAGCATATTCAAAGTTTGTTGCTTGAATTTTTTGTCACCATCTAGGACCTAGGTAGTATGTGTTTGACTAAACCTAACTCAAAATTCATGAAGTATATTGATTGATTCAAAAAGAGTTTCTCAACAATTCAGTAAGGATTTCCTCAATCCGGCCCTACAAGAAAACGGTGAGTTTGCCACTGCAAAAATAGTCACAAAAAAGTTGCTAAATTAAGTTTAGAGACTGACTGGCGACTACTAAAATCAGTCGCTAAAAATTGGTCGCTAAATGAAGCAGTTTCAAATCAGTCATTAATTTGCCACTGTTTTGCGACCATACTGTGTAAAAACATTTAGCGACTAATTTTCCACTAATTACGTTAACACAATAATAGTCGCAAAACGGTTGCAAAATGTGCCACTACTTTGTAACTAAATGTTTGTAACCGATTAGAGACTGTTTTGGTTTTAGGGAAACAAGTCACAAAACAATCTCTAAATTTTAGCGACTATTTTGCAACTATCTTGTTATGTAGTTGCTAATAAGTTTCTCTTTCTGCTGCAACTAATTAGCGACTGTTACTGTCAGCAGTCTCAAATTAGTCCCAAAATATTAGCAACTGATTTGCAACTACTTTTTGTAGTTGCAAAATAGTCACTAATATTTAGGGACTACTTTTTGACTGCATTTGTAACTATATAACACATTTTTATGCATTATGCAATATAAAATTCATACTAATAATATTATTTTTGAGTTGATTTGAAATTTATATAAAACTAAAATATTCAAAATACTAATAAAAGTATCAAAACAAATTCAAAGTCAAAGTCAAATATTCTTTTAAAATACTAGTGAAATTTAAAAAAAAAACTAGTTTATGGATTGGATGTAGAATTTTGGTTCCTTTCCACATAATCAGACAAATTTGGATTTGGCTTCAAGAAGCCAACAACCATTTCCAAATCTTGAATCTTTCCACGATCCTGAGCAGATTGAGCATCCCGACGAGCCATTTCGGCTCAGAACATCTCCTCACGTCGATCATTCTCAGCTCGAAACATCTCCTCACGTCGAGCATTCTCAGCTGCTTGCTCCTCAATTTGTTGTTTAGCCGCCAAAAATTGTTCTTGCAGTGACACAAATGATGCACTTGAACTAGCTTCACTGCGTTTCTTGCCTTTTTTTCCCGTAAATCCTTGATAGACTCCCAAGTCCATAAATGTTTCCTCTTTGGTCGATTTGAGAGGACTACGATAAATAATAATGTTAGACTGTAAATTAAATATGGAATTCAAAAACTAAATGATAAGTTATATATAATGTAAAGTCTAATACATGAATGAATATCTCGTTGAATTGGTCGGTTGTAGGTGGTTGATGTTGAGAAGTGCCATCGGAAGCCTCCTCTTGAGCTGCAACTACCATTGCATCCATATTCTTCTTGTAAGCTTCACAAATTTGTTTTGACTTTGCATCCACATAGGTACCATCAGCTTTCATGCGTGTCTTCATAAAGACTTCTCCAATCGCCACCGGCCTTCCTAACTCAAGTTCCTAAAATTTGAAATTGTTAGTCATTATAAATTAGTTAAAATATAAAGAAGAAATATTATCATCTCTTGTTGAATCCGCAAATAAGATTTTTGGCCCGCCACATGAATTCGACCTCCAAGTCCGTTATGGTCCGAAAACCGAGCGTTAGATTCAATACTACTCTTCTCTCTAGCATCATATGTATCCCAATATGTGCACAGTGTCTTCCATAGATCTTCTAAAATCCACGGAGGTCGTCGTTTATCCATTTCCGTCCTTGCCTTACTGACCATTCCTTTTAGGCGCTTTTGACAAATCTTTTCGAACTCATATCAAACTTCTGGTGTCAAAATTGGATCCCAATTATACTCTTGCTACAAAAAAAAACAAAATCAATTAGAATCAATCAAATAACTTAAATAATATCAAAATACATACTCGATGAAATATCGATTTTTAACGTCTTCATAGAGAATCTTCCAACTGTAGTATGGTCCGTCGAACTTTCTTTTCAAAATCTTTGAAATCCTTAGAGTTAAAACGTCTTTATCACGGTAAAAAACCTACAAAAAAAAAATGAAAACACCGATATCATAATTCAATCACAAACAGCAATATCCATAATTCAATCACAAACCAAGACTTAAAAATTTATCAAATCAATTTTCAAAATCATTTTACATTGTATATATAAACAATCTATCATCATTCAAATTTAAAAGTGACAACATAATCAAATTTAAAATCACAATTTCACATTTAACTATCAAACCAACTAACAATTAGAATCAAAATCACAATTCACTATCAAATTTAAAATCACAATTTCACATTTAACTATCAAACCAACTAACAATTAGAATCAAAATCACAATTCACTATCAAATTTTAAATCACAATTTCACATTTAACTATCAAACCAACTAACAATTAGAATCAAAATCACAATTCACTATCAAATTTTAAATCACAATTTCACATTTAACTATCAAACCAACTAACAATTAGAATCAAAATCACAATTCACTATCAAATTTTAAATCACAATTTCACATTTAACTATCAAACCAACTAACAATTAGAATCAAAATCACAATTCACTATCAAATTTTAAATCACAATTTCACATTTAACTATCAAACCAACTAACAATTAGAATCAAAATCACAATTCACTATCAAATTTTAAATCACAATTTCATATTTAATTATCAAACCAACTAACAATTAGAATCAAAATCACAATTCACTATCAAATTTCAAATCACAAATTCACATTTCACTATCAAACCAACTAACAATCCAAATCAAAATCACAAAACTATACTATCAAATTTAAATCATAATTGGCACATTTACTAATCATAAACTAAACACAAAATCATTTACCAAATGGTATTCTCATTCGGGAACAGATTCAATGTCGGCAAATAAAGTTCCCGACTCGGCTGACGCAACAAATCGTCTATCAAATTTGTGTATTTTCATTGATTTGATCCAGCATTTGTATATATTCATCAAAATCTTGCTCGTGAGGCATTTGAGGAGGGGCTTGACTCGAATTGTGACTCAGTTGAACAAGAACTGGCCGAAGTTCATGCCTCTGGTTTTGGTGCACCGGACATGAGGAGGACGGCTGAGACGACGTTTGAGAATGTGGGAGAAGCGGCAGAACATCGGCAGAGGAGGAGGTGTGGCTCACGGCGTAACGAACCGGCAATGGAGTAATAAAAGTCTAGTTACCCGTCGAAGTTGCTGGAGAAGACCGGTGGGAGGAAGAGGTGCGCCGACCATGGCCGCGGGAGCTTTTTTGGCGCCGGACATGGAGGAAGATCAACGAAATCGGCGGTTTCAATCTTCTGGTTTTTGTGTGATGCGGCGCTAATGGGGAAAGAGAGAGGAAGAAGTTGACCTAAAACCTAAGGAAAATTGCGACTAAACTTACAGTCGCTAAATAGTCGCTAATTTAGAGACCATTTAGCGACTGAAAGTATATTTCTTTTAAAATTTGTAGTTTTTAGCAACTAATTTTGAGACTGCATCGTTTTTTTAAGAACAAAATTAAATAAGTAGGTCTAATAAATTTTATAAGTATGTATATTATTTTAAATTATGTTTTAAAAATTAAAAGTATAAATTATTGATTTATAAAAGATAATTTCTTATATTGTATAAATATGTTTTACAACAAAAAATTTTAATAATAAATTTTAAATATATATTATTGATATAAAAATGATAATTTCTTATATTCTAAACATCAATAATATCATTAATAGTATAACATTGAAATTTTGTAAATTTTTTACACTTAACGTATATGTTAGGTTGAATATTTAAAAGTTTAAAGTTTATATATATATATATATATATAATGCAATATAGAACATTGAATTTGAAAAAATTTCATTTTTCACCAAAGAACTTATATTTACCAAGAATTGTAAACATGTGGAAAAGATTAAACTTAAAAAATATATTTGGTCGCTAATCAGTCTCTAATTTAGAGACTTATTAGTGACCACAAAGATAAAAAGAAGGGAAAAATGCAACAAGGTAGTTAATACATAGATATTTAGAAAATCTAACACATAGTAATTGATACATAGTTATTAATACATGAAATTTTATAAAAACTAATATCGTGATAATTAATACATAAAATTTTATAAAATCTCACACATATAATAATTAATACACATGACTTATTCTTCTTCATCATCTTCATCCGATGTTGACGTTTCATTGCAAAGAAACTCATCATTTGGTTCTTCATCACCAACATCGAAATCAATATCTTCAGTTGTTGCATTTGAATTATCTGTAAGGCGATCTACTACAGTATCTTCAATCGTAGTCAAGACGACAACGGTATCATCGTTTTCTTGTTGCAAGAGAGGATGTGGATCACTATTGTTCTATTTTCCAATAATATTCCTCTTGGATTTACTTTCATAACGTTAAGTCATCTCTCTTTTGGTACTCTTGTATACGGATAAGGAGGGTAACAAACTTGGTCTGCTTGAGAACCTGAATTGAGTACAATAAAAAATCATAAGATTAATAATTAAATTACATGATTTACGACATTTATTATTAAGTACCAATTAAATGTAATGATGTACATACTTAGAATGAATGGTTCATAAGTAGAATATTTTCCCGATGATAAAACGTCAACCACACCGTCTCTTCTTCGTGTACCTTTTTCAATAGTTGGATCAAACCATTCACATTTGAATAGAGTGATCTTCAAACCAACTAGTCCCGGATAATGAAGTTGTATGATATATGTTAAGATCCCGTGAAAATCTTCTTCATTTTTTGCATCTGAATAATTTTCGCTTCTTACACATACTCCATAGTTACATGTTTTCCTCCTCAACCAATANTTTTCCTCCTTAACCCATGTGCGCGTGTATGAAAAAAATACCCTCTTGTAAAATATATGGGCCATGTTGTCACATTTGTGTGTGGTCTTTCGACTAAATTTTGAACCCATATAGGGAAACCTTCTTATTTAATAGAGTTCCTTGATAAGACTTGCAAATATTAAATAAAATGGAAATTAATAAACTATATAATTATATGCATATATATATATATATATATTATTCGTTCAAACATACATATTCTTTAACCCATGAAGTGAATTGTGTTCCTCGTATATTGTAAACTTCATCGTCTGAGAGTTGTGGATATGCATATCAAATATAATCATCGCACAAACTGTAAAAGTGTTTAACAAGTTATATATATACATGCACAAAAACAATATATATGCATATAAATCACAAGTAAATAAATAGGTGAATATATATCTTTCAAGTGGACGAAAATATTCACAATTCTGTAACACATACACATGGGCACACTTGTAATCTTTTTCAGATAACCATATTTTCTTACTTTTTCCACTTGGACGACCTACTTAAGTAAATATATCTGGTACTCCGGCAACTGGGTATTCAGGTACCTCACCTTCGTCAAATCTTGTTGTCCTGTTTGTAATTAATTAAAAGAAAATAATTAGTATACTACAAATAAATAAATTAAAAGTATTTCATCATATTTATACCTTGTCTTCGTATGAATATGTGCGGAAAAATAGTGTTCTGAGAAGTAAGAGATCTCATCATTAATGTAAGATTGTACTATTGAGCCTGCTACATATCTCTTATTCTTTGCTTTGCTTTTCAAGTGTTTGAAAAACCTTTCAAAGGGATACATCCACATGTACTGCACATAACCACCTAACTCGACTTCGTAAGGAAGATGTATAGGAAGGTGCTCCATGACATCAAAGAAAGAAGGTGGAAGAATTTTCTCAAAATTGCATATGATCAAGACAATGTTATCCTTTAGAATTCTAACACGATCTTCTTTCAAAGTCCTAGAACATAAATCGTGAAAGAACCCTCCAATACCTGTAATTTAAAGTAAATTTGACAATGCTAATATATATTATTAAAATTAGTTAGTAATTTACAGTTAATCATTACCTGGCAATGCAAGATGAACATTTTTAGGAAACAGATCTGTGAGGATGAATGGAAGTAGGCGTTCCATGAAAACATGGCAGTCATGACTCTTCATGCTAGTAAAATTATTACCTTCAATATCCGCAGAAGTAGATAAATTTTATGAATACCCGTCTGGAAATTTGATGTCATGTTTGACACAATTAAATAGACGTTCTATGGCCATTGGATTAAATTTGTAAATAGGAAATAGAGCTATGCCTTTATCATCAATAGGCATCTCTTTCCTTGAATAAAACTTTGTTACATCCAATCTTGACTTCACATTATCCTTTGATTTATCTTTAACGTTCATAATGGTGAACATTATGTTATCAAAAAAGTTCTTCTCTATGTGCATTACATCAAGATTATACCATAGAGTGAGATCCACCCAATATGGTAGCTCCTAAAATATGTTTTCCTTGTGCCAATTGTGCCAGTCACCGTAGCCATCCGGTTTGACTTTATGACTGTTTCCCCCACAGACAGATGTTTTTGGTGGCTCAACTTCCCTAATACGCTCATATAGAACTTGCGCACCGGATAAATCTTCAGGTGGATAATCATTCAATGCTTGTTTTCCTTTTAAAAAGTTTTTTTATTTCTTCTTAATGCATGCCCATGAGGAAGAAATCTTATGTAACAGTCAAACCAACTAGTCTTTCTACCTTTTGGTAGTTGAAAAGAATTAGTTTCATCCATACAAATTGGACATGCCAATCGTCCATGTGTTGTCCATCCATATAACATGTCGTAAGCTGGAAAATCGCTAATCGTCCACATGAGGACTGCTTTTAAATTAAAATTTTGATTCAGAGATACATCATACGCCTCAACTCCACTGGACCATAATTCTTTTAACTCATCAATAAGTGGTCGAAGAAACACGTCAAGACTTGTTCGTGGATGTTTTGGTCCAGAATTCAATACTGTAAGAAACAAGTACTCTTTCTTCATACATGTACCCGGAGGCAAGTTATATGGAGTCACAATCACTGGCCATAATGAATGATTATGAGACATACCAAATGGATTAAATCCATTCGTACATAATCCCATATACACATTTCTTGGTTCCTCAGCAAACCGAGGATGTATCGATTGAAATTTTTTCTACTCGGCTGCATCAGATGGATGACACATTTCCCCCTCTTCTGAATCATGCTCAGCGTACCATCTCATTGCTGTTGCAGTTTGCTCACTTTGATACAACCTCTTCAATCTATCAGCTATAGGAAGATACCACATACGACTATAAGGTATCTTTGTTCGCCCCTCGCTAGACTTCCATCTCGCTGCTTTGCAAAATTTACACTTATCCAATTTTTCATCTTCTTTCCAAAAGATCATACAATTTTCTAAGCACACATCAATTGTGTAAAATGGGGACCTAAATTACGCATTAATTTCTCGATCTCGTAATATGAACTAGTTGACTGATTTCCGTCTGGCAGATATTCTGAAAATAGTTCTGCCCACGAGTCCATGCATTTCTCACTAATATTATCNCACCAATATTATAATCTGCTTTAATATTCATAAACCGAGCAGCTAAAGACAATTGTGATTGACCTTCATTGCAACCATCATATAGCGGATTTTTAGCAGCTTCTAACATATTGTAAAAGATTTTTGCTCTTGATTAGGTTCCTCAACATTTTGATAACCCCCATGAACATAGTTATCAAAAGTTGTGGTACCTTGAAATGCATTATTTACCATCTCAACATGTTTATCATCATCATTTTGATAATTAGATTCTTCTACACTACTACCACTAGCATGATTTGTATTACCTAAATCAACATTTAATTTTTCTCCATGATTGTACCAAACATAATAATTTGGCATAAACCATCTACTATATATATGAGTCCAAATTTTATGTGCAGGGAGAAAATTAGTATTCTTACAACTAATACAAGAACAGTAAAATTTACCACCACTACTTTGCGCTATCGGTTGATTACTTGCAACCAACATGAACTCTTCCACCCCTGCAGCGAATTCAGCGGTGATATTTCCCGAGGCTTCATCGATCCGATTGTACATCCAATCTCTAAAATTCCAAATATTGTAATTATTAGCCATTTTTTGTTTATTATAGAAGAGATCTTGTAATAGTTTTGAGGTGTAAATAACAATAACATGATTGTCTTTGTATATATAGAAAAATTAGCCACTAAATTATGACTATTTTGCAACTGATTAGAGACTAAAAAACAGTTGCAAATTGTTAGTTACAACTACCCAACATGTAAAAAACATGTGCTTTAGTTTGCCACTAATTTGTGACTATTTTGCAACTGATTAGAGACTAAAAAAACAGTTGCAAATTTTTAGTTACAACTATCCAAACATGTAAAAAACATGTGCTTTAATTTGCCACTAATTTGTGACTATTTTACAACTGATTTGAGACTAAAAACGGTTGCAATTTTTAGTTACACCTACCAAAAACACAAAAAACATGTGGGTATTAGCAACCACTACCAACTACTTTGCGGCAAGATTAAGCAGTAGCAAATTAGTCTCTAATTTTAGAGATTGATTTGCGACTAATCGTTTTTCAAAAAGTTCATTTGCAAAACAGTCACTCTTTTTGCAACTAATTAGCGACTACATTGCTAAAACACAAAACAGTCGCTAAATGGTCACAGAAATAGCCACTACTCTAACTCTTCATGTTTTTCGGCTCCTTTTACCAACTGTTTTGCGACTAAATCTTGACAGTGTCAAAATAGTTGCAAAACAATAGAAAATTAGTCTCTAAATTTAGCCACCAACAGTGCAGTCGCTAAAATCAGTGGCTATTCTGCTGTTTTCTTGTAGAATTGCACACTACACGATGGAGGAAAAAAGTCACATGAAAGTGTTGTTCCACTCCTTAACTTGATTTTTTCTATAGGAATAACGGATGACTTAGCACCAAGCAATTCACTTTCAATAACAATGTCAAGACAATACTTCCTTTGACAAAGAAAAAAGTGTTACAACTTGACAAGCGACTTCGATCCGCAAGAAATACCTCAAAGTGCTCAAATCCCCGACGTGTAAACAACTATTAATAAGGTAGTCTTTAAATGAAGAAATTGTCGGCGAATCATTGCCACCTATAGGTTATTTTATGGTGTTGATTAGTTGGAGTAATCTGCTTGTGCATGAGAATTCTTGGGTTAAGGCAGTAGAATTGATGGCAAAATTTCCTTCTTTTAAGCTTGAGGAAAAGTTGGTTCTTCACAACTGAGGTACTGATATGCCTTTGAGGGTTTATTTCCGCATAAGAGAGGAAGAGGTTGTAGGTTTCGAAGTCAAGTATGTGGAAGTCGATTCAGAAGCAAGGGACTGTAATGAGTTGGTATAGGCAGATGCAGGTACTTAGAGTTAATTTCTTAGTTATTAGTAGTTAGTTTCTTCTGCTAAGAGTTTGTAAGCAGAGACCTATGTGTACAAATAAGACTCTGCAGGTTTGGGTTGAGTTTCTTTTATGCTGAATGTTGTAAAATCAGAGCTTGTTTTTATTGGGTTAGGAAGTGAAAGTAGAGATTAGAGTATTTAACTTTCTTCTATTGTATATCTTGTTGATTTGATCAATAAAGTGATACCTGGTTTTTGTCAGCAACATGAAAATTCAGAGACAAAGATTTCCTCTGTTTTCTCTATAATTTCTTTACAGATCCAATGACGCTTTCTTTCAATCATAGATCTTCATAATTTACTCCCTACCACACTACCAACATAATATTATGGTATTGTCCACAATTTTCTCTATTTCTTAAATCTAAGAAAGATTATTTTGAACGAGTTTTTGGATAATCTAATTTAATTTTGAGTATTTTCATTTGTTATATACACCAACAAAAAAAAATATTTGTTAACAACTAAGAATATTATGTAGATTTAAGTTAAGCTAATTATCATTTTAAACAATAGATACTTTAGGTCTGCCTGTGAGTAATATAATACTAAAATAAACTTGACCGAGAAGTTACTCATGGTACAATGGCTTTGTCCATTATGCACTTTTCATCCGGAGCAAATTTGATTACCCTTTTATCTCATGTGAGGGTTAAATCATCTGGACGGCCCGTAGTCCGGTTGTGCCTAAATAGAGGTATCTATTTAGATGGTGACAAAAAAAAAAAATACTAAACTTGACCACTTTTGTCTTGGTGAATACTGAATAATGGACTAACCAAAAAAATCAAAAGGCAGTTTCATTCTCTTCCAAGTCTTCTAGGATAAAGTTTTAGTTTTCTTATCGTCATGCTACAGTCTTACAGAAGCTCGACCCTTGGAACCAATTCAAGAAACTCCACATCACATGGGAACATCTGGATCCAACCTTCTCTGTATAGCAGCTGCACCCTCCATGTCCCCTATCTTGTATAAGTAGACCATTTCTTCCTTTAGTCGAGCTTGCTCTTTCATTGCTTGAGCCTGACATTAAATAATAATCAACGTAAGATCATATAGATGGCAAGTTAAAACAGGATGGTTTTGGAAGACACTGACCATTCCGCCTTCCATTGATCGTTTTAGAGCTAAAACTTCTTCTTCCTTCTGCTTTTCACGTGCTTCCTGCATCTCTAGCCTGCGTTGTTCTTCGTCATTGAACACAGTACGTTCACTCTTCCCAGCTTTCTTTAGACCTTTCTTCATCTCTTTTTCCAATTTACGTCTATAGTAACCATCAATGTCATAGTATCTATAGAATCCAGATTCACAATTAATCTTTGACCATAACAATTATTTCAACAACATTCAGGCAACTATAAACAAAAGAATCTTACTTTTTGGAAGTAAATGTACCAGTATTGTGATCCTCCATAAAACTATAGAACAATCAATATCACAACAGTTAACAGAAACCTAGAGAACTTCATATCAACATATAAATTATGATACATACTCTTTGAACATTTTCTTCTCTTCCCATGGCGGCAAACTTTCCAAGTTAACCTCTTTTACTTCAAGCAACCATGCTGTGAACTCTGGTCGTTTATTCCTACCATTTAAGCAATCCATTACTTCACCAATATTTAATACGTTTCATAAACAACAAGCAAATTGGAAGACTAAGAAACATAATCATTACCACATATCAGTTTCTCTGATGATTCCATACTTTCCCCATGATTCAGTGACAGCTCCTTTCTTGCCTTTCTCAGCTTTCTTCTTCTTCTTCTTCTTATCCTTTCTCTTGCTATCTCTATCTCTATCAACTCCTTTCTCCTTCCTCCTCTTCTTCTTCTCTTTCTCTCGCTTCCTTCTCTTCTCCTCTCTTTCTCTTCTCTTCCTTTTCCTCCTCCTCCGCTCATCCTCACTCTCACTCTCTTCAGATTCCGAGTATTCCGAAGAATCATCCGACTCCGACTCTGATTCTGAATCAGAGCTACTACTCGAATCATCATGATATTTCCTACTTCGTTTTCTCCGAGATTTCCGATCTGATTTCCGTTTTACTCTCGTCTTTCTACTTCTACGTCTCTCTTCCTTCTCCGATTCGGACTCGCTACCACTTTCCAAACCCGAACCAGAACCAGACTCTTTGCCTTCTTTTATCTTTCTCTTAGATTCACGGCGACTCACATCATCTTCTTCGCCGGAAACCTTTCCGGCAACGCTCGATTCCTCCCGAAACGATTTTCTTTTAAAGTTTCTTACCTCAACGTCGCCAATCGCGTTCTCCGACGGAGATCCGTCGCGGTCTCTTCCCATATCGCTAAATCTCCGGCGAGCTATCTAGGCCCTAGATCGAAGCCGTAATGAACCGATGCAATGCCAATGATACTACTTTAAATTAAACTGGGCCGTGTTTTACAAAAAGCCCATTTAAAAGTTTAATATTGTGGTAATTATAAGAGCATTATTGCTACAAGAAAACTTGGTACTATCTTGGCTCAAATCAATTTAGTACCAGGTCCATTTTGTTTGTCACTGTATTAAGATATATTAAACAATCCAACAATAGTAACAATCAATTCTATTTTTCCACAAAAATATCATATAGCATCATATCTCCACAAACTTAAGACATAACCTATTTCTACACAATATCAAACATCAATACATATTTGCACACGAAATAGAAGTTTGAATCTTAATAGTACATACTTGATTTAATTTGTTTACTAGTTATCATTAACCAATAATTAAATCACAAACCAATTTAAACCGTGAAAAAATCAACTTAAACCCAAGTAGAAACTAATTACAAATGGGAAAATTGTCCTTTAATTCGTGAAGTTACTAGAAAACTCTAAAATAACTTTGAACTATCATGAAAGCCAAATTAAACCCCAACTATATTTGACTATGCCAAATTAATATCAATATTTTGTTGAGTACACCAAATTAGAAATGACGTTATCTCAGTTTCTCGTTAATCCTAATCGACATCGTTTTCAAATAATAACAAACAAAGTCGTTTTGTCAAGAAAAATGTCAAAAAAGAAGCCTGAACTTTTCATGCTCTCAAGCACTGTTATCGAGACAAGCTTCTCTCTTTCGTTTCTCGACGCCGGCGACGCCGTAGCTCGCCGGCGTCGCCTCTTCTCTTTCTTTCTCTCTTTTCTCATCGATCTTCTCCTCTATTGTGGCATTTTCCTCTACTCTTTCCAGATTCGCGATAGCTCTCGTCGGGATTTGAATCCGGTAAGGATGGTGCTTCGACTAGAAGGTTTCGTCCGGTATGGCGCTCTTCCTCTTGCTCGTTTTGCTTCATCTGCTGGCTCTTTTCAAATTTCTCTCAGCGAGATCTGTTTAGATCCCTCGGTCCTGTTGCTCATCCGATGCATAGCCTTTGTCCGGTGTGGCGAGGTTTCTCTCAGTCGGTCTCCATCTCAGGCCAAGGTTTCTTCTGTAGGGTTTCACAGTGTAGCCCTTGTAGCTTCTGCCTCAACTTTTGTCTTTGTTGATTGCAGCAACTTGGCTCAGGTATGGCTTTTGAGTGAATCTCTAAAGTTTTGGTGTAGCCTTTCATTCATATTTGGCTCTTGGATGTTGGTTAGCAATTTTGTACTGCTTAGTGCAGTGTTTTGGTCATTGGTAAGCCTGGTACAGCTTTGTGTATGCTATCTTGGGGTTATTATGGTGGCTTTCTGTTGCCAATTTCCTCAATTTAGATTGAGCCAATCTT
>OVBE01009226.1:4142-16269 GCA_900406425.1 Iberis pinnata | reverse complement strand
AACTTGACTTTAAACCTGAATACCTACGGATTTCCCTATTGTCTAGCGTTTTATTATCATAGTTTTTAAACCGTGTTTAATTACCGTTTTGATTCACAATCATATCTATTATTCTCACTTTAGCCATATTCGAAGTTTTAAACTGAACGTGCATTTCTGGTCTCTATAGATTCGTTACCTTTCTATACTTCTTTGATTTGTTCCCTGCAGTATTAGTTAGGATTAAATTCTTAACCTATCAATTATGAGGTATTAAACCATCATGATGTCTTTTACACTTGCTCATAACTCGGTTATATCCTAAAATGGATTCGTCTCTGATGTGATAGTACAAGTTGGAGATTGACTGGTTCTTATAGACTTTCATGTTTTAGATACAAATGGTAATTTAGATGGGTCACTGGTTCTAGGAAGACCTTTTCTAGCATCTGTAGGGGCTGTTATCGATATGCCTAAGCAGCACATCTATCTCACAAACATCAAGAAGAGATACTACTATCTAGTAGTACCCCATAACAGTGCCTCTAGAATCATAATGATGAAGGAAGAAAAGGTGGCACATGAATCTCAGGTCGAATCCAATCCTAAAGGTGTTGTTATTGAAGTCTTGCACAAAGAAGCTCGAATCTCAACAAAGAGTGCAACCTCAGAGGTCAAAAACAAGGGTAAGGTGAACTTAAAGAAGATCAACAAGAATTCTCAGGTGACTTTGATTTCTCAAGCATTGGTTGGAGATTGAATTGAGTATAAGGTGAAGAGCAAAGGTACTTCAAAACCTTTCTCAAAGGTCAAAACCTTATTTACCTCATATCTTAAAGACAAGGGAACCAACTTTGCAACTGAGATGATGAGTAAGGTTCTAAAGTTACTTATTTCAGATGATGGTGGTTGTTGTAGTGCATCTATTGGCGCTGATCTAGCTCTAGCTCATGAGCTAAGTTCGTCAAATTATTGACGTTAAACAAGCGCTGAGTGGGAGGCAACCCACTATTTGGTGTTTTAAATTTAGTATTTCTAATTTTTGAGTCAATTTAGTTTTTAATTACTAACCTATTGATTTTTAGTTTTGAGTTCTTTGTGACTTAGGATATTACTGGTGAAGGATCTTCAAGATACTATGGGTTATCTCTACTCTATTTTCATTCTTAATCATCTCACTTGAGTTGTTTGTTATTCTTAATGGTTTCTCTCTTGATTCTTGCTAATGTCCATTAGTATTGCTAAGATCATTGCTCACTATTAACCGCTTTTCTTGATGTTTTGATTTGAGTTGATTTTAGACTTATGATCAGTTGGTTTATTCTCATTAAGTACCTCTTGATTCTTGCTTATTGTAATTAGTATTGCTTGATCATTGTTCTTTACTTGCCAACTTGATAATGTGCCACTAGGTTGATTGCTTAGAACTGTTTTGAATGACGTCTTTTAGTGGGAAAATAATTGTTTGCTAGAACGGTGGGTTTCTTCAGTTATAGAAGCTTTCATTTTATAATTTAAGAAAGTGGGAAAAGTGGATAGTAGAAGAAGGCTCCATGCCATTTCTTCAAACTCTAAAGATTGCTAGTTGTGTAATGTTGAAGAAGCTTCCTTACTGTCATCCTTATATTCTATAAAGGATCTAAATCTTCATATAATGGGTGGGGAATGGAAAATGAGTTTTTCGGAATGATGAAAAGATTATTACAAAGTCAACCACATCCCTTCTGCTACAATCACTTAAAAACCAGGTAAGATTTTCTTTTTTCACTCCAATTTCGGTTTCATATTTGCCTTATAGTCGCTAATTGGTCTCTAATTTAGTGACTGTTTAGCCACTACACTTACAGTGGCATTTTTATAATATTTTGGGTCATTTTCTTCCTTTCTCTTTTTCCAATTCTTCACTGGTTCTTCGATTTTGCACTGCATCGCCGGCGATTCTCCATCTTCAGCCATGTCAGGCGTCGGAAAAACCTCCTGTGGGCGTGGATGGCGCACTTCTTCCTCCCAGCGGTCATCTCTATGCTCTTTCATGGTGAATTCTTCTCATATTAGGCCTCTCCCGGTTATATATTCCATGAGCAATATGACCACCGACGTCGTTGTAGCCTAGCACTTTACCGCCAGTGCAACAAAATCAGAGGTACCTTCTTTTTCCGGTTGTTGTTCCACCGAATCAATATCCACCACAACTACCTCCTTTATTGCATGAGCAAGTTTCAGTTGAAGATGAATAAATGTCGGACCAAATTAATCAATATCAACATATTTTGATTGAAGATTTGTTGCGTATGCCGGGTCGGGGTACTTATTTGCCGACATTGAATCTGTTCCCGATTGAGAACACTATTTGGAAATTGATTTTATGTTTAGTATATGATTAGTAAATTCAGAATTGTAATTTAGATTTGATTGTATAGTTAGTGAGTATTGATTAGGATTTTAATTGTTAGTTACTATGATAATTGGTCATTTGTTAATTGAATTGTAATTGTTTACTTTCCCAATTGAATCGTTCATTTGTTCATTTTATTGTATTAGATTTTGTAGTGTGGATTAATAACTTGTTGAGATTATTAAGTCTTGATTTGTCGTGAAAAAAAGGTTAAGTCTTGATTTGTTACTAAATTATAAATATTGGTGTTGTCACTTTTTGGTTGTAGGTTTTACCATGACAAAGACGTTTTGACTCGAAGGATATCAAAATTTTTGAAAAGAAAGTTCGACGGTCCATATTACAGTTGGTCAATTGTCTCGCAAAACGTTAAAGATCGATATTTCATCGATTTTTTGGTATGTTTTTTGATATTATGAAGGTTATTTGATTGGTTCTAATTGTTTTTTTATTTTGCAGCATGAGTATAATTGTGATCCAAGTTTGACATCAAAAGTTTGTCATGAGTCTGAAGTGGTATGTCAAAAACGCATAAAATGAATGATCAATAAAGCAAGGCCAGAGAGGTATGAACGAAGACCTCCATGGATTTTAGAAGATCTATGGAAGACAATGTGTACTTATTGGGATACAGATGATGCTAACGGTACATATGTGGATTTGAAGTAAAAAAAAAATGTGAAGCTTACCAGAAAACTTTGGATGCAATGCTAGCTGAAGCTGAAAAGGAGGCTTCCTATAGTACTTCTCAACATCATCCACCTACAACTACGGGCGAATCTAGTTGAGATTTATATTGGGTGCATAATTGATAAACTAAAAAAAGTAGAGATAATCTTTGATTCAAAGTGGATGCAAAACTAGATTTTAACCATTTAATTTATCAAGTAGCTTATAATTAATAGAAAATTTTTTTGAATATGCAAATTATAGTGAGTGCAAATGCACCCCCACCCTTAGCTATACATTCGCCCCTGCCTACAACGACCAACTCAACGAGTTATTCATTTATGTATTAAGCTTTATGTTATATCTTACTTATCATTTGGTTTTGCTTTTTTATTTAATTTACTGTCTGACATTGTTATTTATCGTAGTCTACTCAAACCGACGAAAGAGGCAACGCTTATGGACTTGGAATTCTATCAAATCTTTACGGGAAAGAAGGCAAGAAACGTAGTGATGCTAGTTCAAGTGCATCACTTGTGTCATTGCAAGAACAATTGTTGGCGGCTAAACAACAAATTGAGGATCAAGCCGCTGAGAATGCTTGACGTGAGGAGAGGCTCTGAGCCGAAATGACTCGTTGTAATGCTGAAGGTGCTCAGGATCGTGGAAAGATTCAAGACTTGGAAATAGTTGTTGGCTTCTTGATGGAAAAAAATCTAAGTTTTGCTTCATATTTGGAAAGAAACCGGAGTTCCACATCCGATCCACCAAACTAATTTTTATTTTAATTCATTAGTATTATAAAACAATGTATGATTTTTGATATTTTTGATACATTTATTTGTATTTTAAATATTTTAGTTCAATATAAATTTCAAAATCAATTTAAATTATATATTAATAATTAATTTTAGAATATATGAAAAAATGATTATATAGTTACAAAATAGTTGCAAAGTATTAGTGAGCAAATTGCTACTATAAATAAAAGTATATGCAAATGAGTTGTTAATATTTAGAGACTGATATGGGACTACGGATAAAGAGTAACTTATTTGCAACTGCATAACATGTTAGATGCAAAACAGTCACTAATCTTTAGCGACTGTTTTGTGACTACTTTTCTTCAAAATTAAAAAGATCTCAAATCAATTACAAAAAAATAGTTCCAAAGTAGTGGAAAAACTTT
Source organism: Iberis pinnata (assembly GCA_900406425.1). Taxonomy (NCBI): domain Eukaryota; kingdom Viridiplantae; phylum Streptophyta; class Magnoliopsida; order Brassicales; family Brassicaceae; genus Iberis; species Iberis pinnata. The sequence goes on along the minus strand of OVBE01009226.1, from coordinate 12,037 downwards.
GAAATTGTTTTGCTACTGTTGTTTTGTTTACGAAAGCAGTTGTAAATTGGTCGCTAAATGAAGTCGCACCGTGTAGTTGCAAAACGGTTGCAAATTAGCGACTGATTTGTAACTACATCATTTATTGACTAAAATTTAGCGACTATTGTGGTAGTCGCAAATTAGTCTCTAATCTTGATTTAGCAACTGTTTTGTGACTTTATGTTTAGTGGCAAATTGCTTGTTTTTTTTTTTTTTGGTAGTGCATGATGTACATGATGACAATGTCTCGGCTACTACATCTTTAACACCGCTTGCATCTGAACCTTCATCGCTCTCACAAGTTGTCACACAACCTCTCATTGCTCCTGTTACTCAACCGCCACAAAAAACAATGACCCAAATGCATCAAATGATGAAACAAAGGAAGAACAACATATTCAAAGTACCTTTTCACTACAACGCTTACCCCAGCTACAGATATTGAACCAACCAATTATACTAAAGCAATCAAATGACCCACACTGGTGAAGTGATGTGTCACAAGAATATACAGCTCTAGCTCAAACAACACTTTGACAATTATACCACCCGACTGTGCTCCTAATTTAGTTGGGTGTCGATGGGTTTTCCAGAGAAAACGCTTACCCGATGACTCTATTGATCATTACAAAGCTCAATTTGAAACATTTAGTTCTGTCGTCAAACCTCAATCTATTGGCATTGTCTTGAGTTTTGTTGTTTCATTTAATTGGCTTTTACTGCAACTAGATGTTAACAATGTGTTTTTGCAAGGAAGTCTTAGTGAGGATGTTTACATGATACAACCACTTAACTTTATCGATGAGGAGTTCTCGAGCAAACTCAACAAAGAAATTTATGGGCTCAAACAAGCTCTTCATGCATGGTTCAACTAAATCAATATTTGCTAACTAATGCGTTTGTTAATGCATTTACAGACACATCTTTTTTTTGATAAGAATGTAAATATCATATAAATGAAAGTGTTTTTGTTGTTACAAAAAAGTTAGGAGTGAGTGGATACAAATGCCCCAAAAAGAATAAAAAAGCAGTTTGTAATCCTCGGTTAGAATCTGAAAACGATGCGGCTATCTAAACCATTTATCTAATAAGGCAGTGAAGCCTTTCTTGTGTGATCTTGCAAGGAGTGAATCGTGCATTACATTGTCTAGTTGAATGCGCAGCTGATGGTCCGTGGCACTTGTTGCGTGGTGTAGACGCTTGTTTCTTTCGAACCAAATTGTATATATAGTAGCTTGGGCTCCAAGACGACGGAGAAGCTTCAGTGATGAGGTAGAGGAGGAGCATAGCCATGCTTTCATTGCCTCCCATGTGTGGAAGCTAGTGAACCCTGCACATAAACGAGTTAGTAAGCAATACCAAACGGTAATAGAGACCCTGCATCTTAGTAATAAATGGTCTCTAGTTTCGGGGAAACTGTTGCATAAGCAGCAAGACACGTTGATGTTGAAGCCCCAAGATGCTATTCTTGTTCTCGTTGGTAGTCTATCCCAGTGAGCAATCCAGCTTAGGAAAGCATGTCGAGGAGTTGAGCCTTTGAACCAAACTTGTTTGGTCCATGGTTTAGGTGGAAGTCTTCTCCTTAATGATGACCAGATTTTGGAGCAGCTAAACTTGTGAATCGGCTTGCCTTCTATCAACCAAATGATGTTATCGGTTTCATTCTGAGGTAGAGGCAGTGTTATGGTGGTTAATTGAGCATGAATTGCCGCCGCTGCTTGGGTACGAGCAGGTCTGATTAACCAGCCATTTTGACCACAAGCGTCTGCCACTTTCGCGTGAAGTGGAACACCAATTTGAGCCGGAGTTGCTCTCTTAATAAGCGGCCCAATAGGCAGCCACTTGTCGTGCCAGAAGCTTGTTTCCTTCCCCGAGCCCAGCTTGCAACAGATGAACTGTATGGCCAGAGGTCGCAACTGTAGTAGCATTTTTCCAAGTAGCAGAGGATGTCTTTGTTTCGTTGTGTGCCCAGAAACTAATGGAGTTGAGCTTGTTTGTAACGGTCCAGTGAGCCCAAAGGCTGCCAAAATCGGAGAGGAGCAGCCATATCAGTTTGAGTGCAAGTGTTTTGTTCCAAAGATGCAGCTCCCTTAGTCCCAATCCACCTTCGTCTCGAGGGTAACATATAGAGTCCCAAGATACTTTGGCGTAAGGCTTACCCTCTGTTTTTCGTGACCAAAGGAACCTGGAACAGAGAGATTTAATTGTTTTAATACAACTTTTAGGGAGTACAAAAGCAGCCATCCAGAAATTTAAGAGGCTATAAATCACAGATTTTATCAATTGTAATCTCCCTGAGAAGCTAAGCACTCTGTTGGTCCAGGAGTTCATTATTGTTTTAATTTTCGTGATCAAGGGGCTGAAGTTTGAGATCGAAAGCTTCCTGTGCATTAGTGGCAGTCCCAAATATCTGATGGGGAGATACCCTATCATGAAACCCGCTCCTAGCAAAGGAGAGGATTCAGGAAGGGTCTGACCCGCGATAAATAATTCGGACTTTGATTCATTCATCGTCAACCCAGACCATGACGCAAAGGTGGCCATAGTTTGCTTAATGGCATCAAGGGAGGTCCATGTTGCATCAAAGAAGAGCATAATATCATCTGCGAATATTAGATGTGAAACAGAGCACGATCTCGCATTCGCCTGGTATCCTATTAGACCCGAATTGAACTGTCTGTGAATCAAATTTGAGAACACCTCCATAGCTATTATAAATAGGACTGGGGAGATAGCATCGCCTTGTCGTAGTCCTTTGGTGCCCTTGCAATTACCATGTAACTCTCCATTTATAGCTATTGAGAAGCTGGTTGTGGAGAGGCAGGTGCTTATCAGATTAATGAAAGGGTCCGGAAATTGCATTGCTGCCAAAGCTGCTAAAACAAAATCCCACTTGAACGAATCGAAAGCTTTCCTTAGATCTATCTTGAGCATAGCTCCTCCTTGACTGTTCTTGCGGTTGTAACCAGCGATCAATTCTGTAGCCAACAAAACATTTTCAATTAGTAAGCGTCCTGGAACAAAAGCAGATTGAGCATTTGAAATCAAATCAGGGAGAACTAGTTTGAGTTTTCTTGCTAATATCCTTGAGATGATTTTATAGACAGTATTACAACATGATATAGGTCTAAAATCCGTAATCAAATCTGCGTTTTCCTTTTTAGGAATCAGAGCAATTGTGGTTGCATTCCATTGGGAAAGCAACTGTCCCGTGTTGAAAAATTCAAGGACTGCATCAGTAATGTCCTTGCCAACAACTGTCCAGTTGTGTCGGAAAAATTCGGATGTGAAGCCATCGGGGCCCGGTGATTTATTGTTGGGCATAGAGAAGACAGTTTCTCTGATTTCATCTGCGGTGATCTGAGCATTGAGAATTTGGATGGCATTCGAGGAGCATTTCCGTGGCAGGAGATCCTGAAGGTCCGAAGCATATGTAAGAGAGGGAGACGGGGGACCACCAAGTAGATTCTGGTAAAAACCCAGAATATGATCTTTTAGGAGCTTGGAATCGCTGATGATGAGGCCATCGTTATCTTTGAGGTAGAGGATTTGGTTTGATGATGTTCTGTTTTTTATAACCCTGTGAAAAAACCTTGTGTTAGAGTCACCTTCAGCCAACCATTGGATTCTTGATCGTTGCCTTAGGAAAGCTTCCTCCATTGATGCCAATTGGTACCATTGTCTATAGGCAATTTTTTCCTGGCTAGCTAGAAGGTCAGATGAGGCAGCAAGAAGCCTGTTCTGAGTTTGTAGAAGGCTTTCATGAGCTTCTGTAGTTCTGTGAGAAATGTCCGAGACATTTTGCTTGCTGAATAGACGGATAGGTCCCTTTAGGAATTTAAGCTTCATGGACAGGCAAAACATCTTAGTACCGTGAAAGTGCAAAGAGGTCCAGTAGGTAGAGATGAGCTCATTAAAACCCTCTGCCTTGAGTAAGCAATTTAGGAATTTGAAAGATGACTTCCTCTTGTTCGTAGCTTGATCCAGAAACAAACAAGAAGGACTGTGATCCGAAATACTTGGCTCACCAAAAACCGCAATAGAGTTTGGGAATCGATCATGCCATATGTCATTTGTTAAGATTCTGTCCAGTTTCTCGGCTATAAGGCCCTGTTCCCGTTTATTTGTCCATGTGAATGAGTTACCTCTATAGGGTAAATCACAAATCTCTGAAGAAGAGAGGCAGGCTTCAAAATTTCTCATTCCCCTTGTTGAGATATAGTGAGGCATAGAGGAGTGGTCCGAAGCTGACAGTAGTTCGTTGAAGTCACCCATAACAACCCATGGAAGCCCTGAACTGTTGATTGTGATAGAGAGATCCTTAATTTCTGTCCACAGTGTTTGACGGACGTCTTCATCTGTCGAAGCGTAGACAAAAGAGGCAATAATATCTTGGTCGTGAACCGGAAGGGTGATCTTACAGGTGATCATCTGCAGAGATTTCTGCAGGATTGTGAGCGTGACCAAGGGCCCCCATATGATCCAGATTTTACCAAGATCAGATAAGTGGTAATTATTTTCAAAAGACCAGCCAGGGAAGGTATTTTGGAAGATCCTTTGAGCCTTGTCTGGAAGGATATGAGTCTCCAGGAGGCTGCCAAAAATAAGTTTATGGATCCTCAACCATTTATTAAAAGTACGCCGTTTAATGAGATTGTTGAATCCCCTTATATTCCAACAAAAACTATCCATGGAGATATAAGACAAAAAGGTTTTAGGCTATTTAGCCTAGTGGTTAGAGCCCCCGACTCTAGCTTTCAGAGTGGATTGACGGAGAGTCCTTTTGGAGACAACCTTGATGAATCTATCATTTACGTCAGGGTTGTCGTCTTCACCTGATGGGTAATTATCGTCCGATGTTGCAGGTGAATGGGAAGGGGATTGATCATTCACTTCGACTGTGCCCAAGTTAATAGAAAAGTGGGTGAATTTATCCATGTTTTGGTTCCCTGAAGTGGCACCGAGAGAAGAGCCAACTTGTTTGGGAGTGGCACCATGTTCAACTTCTTTATTAAGGGGGGGGGTTTCACCTGAACAGGTGAGCTTGTCTCGGTTTGATCCATTAAGACTATGCCCTTGTTATTGTTGATAGATAGTGGAGGAGGCAGAGTTGCTGTGGCTAAACCCTTACCCTTTTGCTCAGCTGTAAATTTGCCTTTAACAACCCATTCTTTTGATTGAGTTGTACCTTTCCCAGATGCTTTCTTTGCTTGAGGGCAATTAGTGAGGGAATGTTTTGTAGAATTGCAGGTAGTGCAGGTGATTGGGGCCGTTGGACATCTAGAGATGGTGTGGCCAATTTTTTTACAGTGGCTGCAGAGTGAGGGGAGCCAAGGGCTGGATACATTCACACGAAAGGTCTCACCAGATTGGAATCTGGCGTTGACGGCCTCCGGTAAGGGAGATCTAGGGTCGATGACAGTGTATACTTTTGTTACCTCCAGATTTGTCATAGTCGCCGTATCAGGGTGAAGATAGAGAGGAGTTCCCACCAAACCTGCAATATATTCAAGCGCTTCTTCTCCAAAGAACTGCAGGGGAACATTTCGAAGCTCTAGCCAAACTGGCACTGTGGTTAGTTCCGGTTTGGCAGGTGTGATTCCAGGGGACCATTTAGCTACGAACATCGTCTGGCCGTCGATTTGCCAAAGAGCTTGGCTCAGAATCCTTCTTCTTATTAAAGGATAGGGGACTCTGAAGAGAAAAGCTCCACCCTCCATTTTGGAAACAGAAATGTTTCTACTGTGTTTGCTCCAGATTCCGTTCGCAATAGCGTGGACCGTACCTTTGGTGGGAGGATCCTCATAGAATTTTCCAATGATGAACATCTCCCAAGCCTTTTGATTCTTCTCAATAACCGAGTTCATGATGGTTACGCAGAGTTCCCCTGAATCAAGAGCATATCCTATCCCTTTCTTTTTCAAGTTTCTTATGACCTCGGACCAAATCGCTCCAGGTTTTTGAGGAAGCTGGCGGAATCGCATGCTTCAGGGATTCAATTTCCGGAACAGGACCGTGAGTGGGTGGTGTTCCAGACTTTGAATCAAGAGGAGGATTAGCGTCAGTTAACTTGGGAAGATCCGTATCTGTTGGTGGTTTGGGAACCATAGTTACCGGAGCTGGTGAAGGAGACGTGTTCTTTGCAGGTGGTATTGCAATTTCCTGTAGAGACACTGGAGAGGTTGATTTTGAAGATGCTTCTTCAATCAGACCCAGGTGGGGACTATCGGAGTGGTCCTCGATTTCAGGGTAGCCGGAATCGGCTATTCCCGACGGAGATTTCAACTGATTGAGCTTCTCGGGCTCAGATTTATGAACTGCAGCGGGGGATGTAGAAGGGGAATCCCCAGATCTAGATCCCTGTGGAGATCGGGCAGATGATTTGGATTTCTTCGGCTTGGGTTTACCCATGGTTGAGGTCAGAGGAGGAGCGCCTGACCGGCGCCGGAGGTGAACACTTACCTGACGATTTGGGGAGGAGAGGTCTTCAACGGCTCTTTCCTAGAGAGAGAGAGAAAAGCTATCCGACAAAAGCTATTACACAGACACATCTTTGTTTGTTCTTCAACAACCATGCATCGTCATCTTTGTATTGGTATACGTAAATGACATTTATCTCAAGAAACAACTCCAAAAAGGTTCATGAGATTATTATTGCTCTCGGCTCTAACTTTTCCATTAAGGATGGGTGTATTTTCTTATTTTCTCGGCTTGGAAGTCATGCGTAACACACATGGTCTCACACTCATGCAATCAAAGTATGTCACTGACCTTCTAGCCAGTGGCTACACCGATGGCTGCTACATATGATATTACACGCAAGAGACCACCATTACCAGACCCTTTAGAATTTCGGACATTGATTAGCAATCTTAAATATCTACTGTTCACACGCCCCGATATTGCATATGCTGTCAAGAAACAACATAGTCAATACACTTGGAACGCCGAAAGCACGACAAGGGCAAGGGATATCAGCCATATCCATTTCATAGAGGCAAGAGCGACAATTCAAAAAATCCCTAGAAAAACTAAATAAAACTCGAACGGAGAAACGACTAAGGGAACTGCCATTGACCAGCCTAAACTAGTGAAATCCTAAGTGCTAAGAGGCTCTAATGAAGCAAATCATACAGCTTAAATGAGAAACTACTCGTGTAGACCAGCGGAAAGGGTCTCAGGACCCCAACTCGCTTGAGGAACCATCGCATATCATTAAAAAAGGCATGCTTCCACAGAAAATCAAAGCAGATTCACAACCAAAGGCTGCTAACTCCCTAAAATAATACACATGATCTAAAATATAAACCCATAACCATAGGCTTGACTAGCCTACACAGTGAAAACCACCTACAACCAGGATCAAAACCCAAGCTGCTCCCACCAGAACACAAACACAAGAGTATAAAACAAATGCCACAAATAGCCTAAAGTCAGCGTCTTTTCTCGCAAAGCCGCAAAGGATCTCGCTGATGAAACCATCAAAGGGATCCTCCGTCAAACCTATCACGAACAAAGAGTCTTCCTAAGCTACTTGCTGCGCCGGTTTCTAGCCCACCACCAAGACTCACCAGAGAGGAAGGAAGGAGCCTAGAGAATTGCCGACCACCATATAGTGTCGAAGACGAAGCGGAAAGAGACCACCCAACGGGAAAGAAACACTGGAAAGGGCAAGCACCGCCTCTGGAAAAGAACAAGAATTTTTTTTTTTTTTTTTGGAAAAGCGTACGTGGGAGATTGACTAATTCAACGATTACAATGCATGTAGTTTCTTCTTCATTTTTTCTTAGATCATAAGATTTTCTTAACATGAATAATTTGACAAAATAAATTTTGAGCTAAAAGGTATAGACATAAAGAGCATTTACATAAAG
>OVBE01009225.1:3289-16270 GCA_900406425.1 Iberis pinnata | reverse complement strand
AAAAAAAAGTAGGACAACCCAATCAGAAAAACTTCATGTTGAGATTGTTCATGTGTTGAAAAAAATGTTGGATAGACATAATCCTCATGTTAAAGCGTTTTGGTCTTTACGAGAAAGGATAAATTCGGATGATTTTCGACCCTCTTTGCGTTTGCGATTGTCTCATGGAAGAACAATTGATGGAAGAAATTATAACTTACCAACTGGGCATGAAGTTGCTGGACTTATTCCGGGTGATTTTATATCAGTAGCTGATAGTTGTGATATAATTATTGAAAGTAGGACAAGAAAGTTACAGAGGATTAGTGAATTATATCCAGCATATTTGCCATAACAATATCTATTATTGTTCCCTTATGGAGAATGTTGATTTAGATTGGGTATTTATATAGGTTTTGTTGACACATGTGGTAGGAAGAGGAATAAAAATTACTATGCGTGAATTTTTTGCTATTCGTATTCCGCATCGTCATAATGAGTCGTCGTTGTTAGTTATGTCTCGTCGATTATGTCAGCAATTTTTGGTAGATGCGTTTACTATGGTTGAATATAATAGACTACGTTATATATGGCTTAATCAAAAGAAATTTCGTTCTGATACATTTGATAGGATTTCTACGTCTTCAGACCGTGATAGTTGTAGTTTATCTGATCAAGGTCAACATGTTTATATTCCTTCTAATTTTGTTGGTGGCAAGCGGTATATGATGCAACATTATTTGGATGCAATGGCATTATGCAAGAAGTTTGGTTTTCCAGATCTTTTTATCACGATAACGTGTAATCCTAAGTGGAAAGAAATTAGACGGTATCTAGAAAAACATAAACTGAAGATAGAAGATCGACCAGATATTTATTGTAGAATTTTCAAGATAAAATTTGATAATCTCATCAATGAATTAACGAAGAATAAGATCCTTGGTGTCGTTAATAGTGGTTAGTAATATATTTTTTAATTATTATTCATGTTCTATTTAATAGTTAAAAAATAATACTAATATATATATATTTATTTATTTATTTTTCAGCATTATATACAATAGAATTTCAGAAACGTGGTTTGCCACATGCATATATGGTTTTTTTTCTTCATCGAGAATCTAAAATCTCGAATGGTGATGCTATTGATAAGATAATATCTGCAGAGATACCTGACAAGATCTAAGAACCTCAATTATATGAAGTTATTAGTGAAATGATGATGCATGGGCCGTGTGGTGATGCTAATAGAACGAATGTTTGCATGAATGATGGACGTTGCACTATTTTTTTCCAAAATCATTCAGTAGTGTTACAATTATCGATGATGTTGGCTTTCCAATTTATAGACGCTGTAATGATGGAGTTTTTGTCACTAAAAAAGGTTTCGATTTAGATAATAGATATGTTGTTCACATAATAAAAATATTTCTATAGCGTTTAGGACTCATATCAATGTAGAGTGATGCAATCAGACGCAATCGGTTAAATATCTTTTCAAGTACATCACTAAAGGTCCTGATTATGTTAGGGTGTCTATTGATTCTGGTAACGACACTAATTATGTTAATGAAAATAAAAAATATTTCAGTTGTAGGTTTGATTTGAATATTTTATTTTGTTTAAAATTCATACATTTATTAAGTTTTTGTCTTTTAATATATTAACATTACAATTAACTTTATTTATTTTTGTTATTTAGATATATTTCGTCTTGTGAGGCTACTTGAAGGTTATTTGGTTTTCCTACCCAATTTCGAAATACTCTTGTTAAAAAGCTTACCTTTCACTTACAGGCCAACAATTGGTTGTATATAACGAAGATGATCATGTTGATGATATGTTGAGCCGAATGAGAGTTTATACGAAGAAATTTTTGTCGTGGATGGAGTGCAATAATATCTATCAAGAAGCACGTTGTCTAACTTACGCAAATTTTCCAATAAAGTTTGTTTAGGTTATGAAGGATAGAACATGGAAACCACGTAAGATGGGCTTTGCTATAGGAAGATTGACTTATGTTCCACAATCAGTTGATGATGCTTATTATTTTCGTATCTTATTGAACATCGTTAAAGGGCCAACGAGTTTTCAATAAATAAGAACAATAGTTGGTACTTTATATGCTACTTTTAAGGATGCGTGTTATTCTTTAGGTTTATTAGACGATGACAATGAGTATATATCGGCTATTCTAGAAGCAAGTCTATGGGCGAGCGGGAAATACTTAAGGAGATTATTTGTTATCATGCTGCTCACAAAAAAAAGTGTTCTCACGCCTGTCCACGTGTGGAATTCTACATGTGACATCTTATCTGAGGATATATTGTATATTCAAAGGAGAATCACGAATAATCAAGATTTTAATTTAAAATTTAATGAAATTAAATAATCATGACTTTATTATTCGATTTTAATAAATATATTTGTTTCCTTTTTAATTAGGTCTTACAATGACACAAGATCATATAAACTATGCTCTCGCTGATATAGAACAACTTCTTCATTTGAGTGGTAGTTCTCTTACAAGTTTTAAGCCTATTCCATTTTCCATATGGAAATATGGTCGTTGGGAAGTTAAATCATCTCATATAGGAAGAGCGAAATTATAATCGTAATGATCTTGCAGCGAAGCATGTTGTTTGGCTTGCATAGTTGATTGATGAGCAACATAAAATTTATGATGAAATATTAATGGCAATTGGAAAAAATGGTGGAGGTTTGTACTTCGTTCATGGGTTCGGTGGAATAGGTAAAACTTTCTTATGGAAAACACTTGGAGCTGCGATAAGGTATAAAGGAGATATTGTTCTAAACGTAGCATTCAGTGGTATTAGAGCTCTACTTTTAGAAGGGGGTCATACCCCTCATTATCGGTTTACAATACCTCTTAATGTTACTGAATTTACTAATTGCTCTATTTCTGCTGGATCAGATCTTGTTGAGTTGATAAGCGAGTCTAAATTAATAATATGGGATGAAGCTCATATAATGAGAAAATACTGTTTTGAGACGGTTAATCGTAGTTTCCGAGATATATTAAAAAAAATAATCAACCTTTTGGTGGTAAAGTTGTTGTGTTAGGTTGTGATTTTAGACAGATATTACATGTTGTTACCGACGGAGGTAGGATGGAGACCGTTTTGGCATCTTTAAACTCATTTTTTGTGGTGTTATTTCAAAGTATTACCATTGACCAAAAATACGAGGTTAATGTCTAATGGTTTGAGTGATGATGATGTCGCTAATTTGAAAATTTTCTCTCAATGGATTTTAGATGTTGGAGATGGAAAAATAAATAATTCGAATGATTGGGAAGTAGAAATTGATATACCAAGTGATCTATTGATTAAACGATTGTGTTGAGACGATTACAGCAATAGTTGATGATGTTTATGGATCAAAAAATTTTAGGAACACAAATCTCGTGTTCTATCAAGGAAGAGTCATATTGAGCCCCCGAAATCAAGATGTTGATATGATTAATGATTATATATTATCTCGACTGACAGGTTATTCTTCGAAAACTATTTTAAATATTTATTGTTTGTAAAATTTATTCCAATTTATTTTTCTAATTCTTAAATTTTTAAATATTATTAGGTGTTGAGAAAACATATTTAAGTTTTGATAGCATAGATCCTTCTGACACAGGAAAGAGTGATCCTAAGGTCTACTCGCAAGAATTTTTGAATAGTATCAATATATATGGTCTTCCTAAACATTCTATGAAATTAAAGGTGGGTGTTCCTATCATGTTGCTTAGGAATGTTGATTCTCGATGTGGTTTGTGCAACAGAACGAGATTGTTACACAGTTAGTTGATCATGTTATAGAAGCAAGTTTTATATTTGGTAATATTGTTGGACAAAAAATTTAATTTCTCGGATGTTTGTGTCCCCACCAGAGACCCGATTTCCGTTTAGGATGAGAAGGAGACAGTTTCATGTTGCCATAGTGTTTGCTATGACTATAACTAAAAGTCAATGATAGACTTTAGAACGAGTTGGTTTGTATCTTCATCGGCCTGTTTTCACACATGGCCAATTATATGTTGCATTATCCAGAGTTACGACAATGACTAGTTTACATATTCTTATTACGGGTAACGATGGTAAGCAACAAAAGAAAACTATCAATGTTGTTTATAAAGAAGTATTTCATAACGTTAATTATTCTCTATATCTATTAATCTATTCTATCTCTAATGAATGTTCTCCTATTTTCTATATTTCCACTAATAAATTATATCTTCTATAATAATTACATATATATATAACTTATAGATACGTATATATATTTCATAAATAAAGTCCGATATATTTTAATTTGATCTGATTATTAAATTTTTTGTATAATATATTTATATAACACTATCCATAAGGTTATATATCATGAGTAATACGTTAAGAATAACCAATATTAGATCAGATATATCTAAACGATTCAGTTCCCTTAAACATAAACTATAAAACATATTTATACTCTATGTAATAGTATAAGATGCAAACATTTGAATTTGCAGAACTGAATTATAAAAATTTTATTCAAATATTATTTTTATTGATTTATGAATTTTGTAAATATATTATATAATATTTTGAACATTTTATACATTTGATTTTTCTGTAACTTTAACGTCCTATCATTTTATATAGTTTTCATATTAGTAATGTTTGTTTATTTTTCTTAACTATTACTAGAATTGTGTATTCTCTTATCAAATCACATCGGTTTCAAATTTTCAAAATTTGTTTCATACTAAAGATTTTGTAATTTATTGTTCATCTCTGCGTTTTTCAGATATGGTTTTTAACCACATAACAGGTTTTGTTCATTTCTAAAAGTTATTTTTTGTTTTAACGAAATAAATACTTACCTTTTACCGATATGCTTTAATTATGTTTAATTATGTTAGGTGAATTTTTTCCTATAAATTTACGTTTATCTATAGTATATTTTCATACTGGAATTTTCTCTATCTCTCGCTCTAATATCTATATAGCAAAAAGTAATTGTGAAATCATGAGTTTGTCGAATTCCACTGCACAATCACGTATCTCAAAGAGATCTCCATCTCCCGAATCGGAACAAATTAAGAGAGTTATTCTCAAGATCGTTGACCAATAGATATACTTTATATTATTTGGTCCAATATGATATTTATTGTAAGTTCTTATTATGTATTTGAAAATATTGATTAACATTGTGTATCATGGTATAGAAGATATATTTAAAGTAAATGTTCATATCATACTAATGAAACTGATGATTCGGTATTGTAAAAAGAAAAACATATGTTATGACCATCATTGATTTCTTTATGATGGCCGGCGTATAGCACCAAATCAAACTTCTGATTCAGTTTTTTTACTCTCCCTCAACTTTTTAAATAATTTACTTTTTCTTATAAATTAAAAAGTTATAAGACTGGTCAACTATTTTGATTCTATTTTACAGTTGAATATGGAAGATGGAGATAAAATTTGCAGGTTTATGGAGATGATCAGTGGCGGTCATTGTGACATATGAATCTTCTATTTATCTATCTTATCTCATTGTCTTTGTTGTTTGTTGTGTTCGTTGTTGTTTTTTTGTTTTAAAAAAAATTAAATGTATGTTGGTGTATTTAATAATATTATTTTTACTATTAAAATATAAGTTACCATACATATAATTTAAAATTAATTTCACTAATTATATGCTATATTTATATTTATTTGAAATATATCATGATAAATATTATTAAATATTTTAGATGGTAATAGTATGTAATTATAAAACATAATAAACTAATTGTAATAATTAAAAATGAAAATTTAAAATTATGTTTGATAATTGAAAATTCAGTAAGGTTTAATTTTTTGACATTTGTTTTCTATAATATTTACATGTGTGCTATTCGATTCAGATAATTTTTAAACTATATGATCTAAACTAATAACAATATTATTATATTATTTTGGAATATATAATTTATAACATTTGATTTTACCATAATTATTGGAATTTTCAGAAAAGAAAAACATTAAATATTTTATACGTTANAAACTAATAACAATATTATTATATTATTTTGGAATATATAATTTATAACATTTGATTTACCATAATTATTGGAATTTTCAGAAAAGAAAAACATTAAATATTTTATACGTTATTTTTTTGTATCTTTGATTTGATATCCTTTTAAATAGTATAAATATTGGAATTGTTTAATTACTATTTATAAAAGTCATATATATTATGTATTGTCTTATCGATTTAATTTAATGCATTGTCATATCTCTAATTTTCTCATAGTAGATATTTAACCACATGCATATGCTTCATATATTTTCAAGATTATGTATTGTTTTTATCGATACAAATTCTACATTTTTACCTATGTGTGTTAATTGTTTTAAGTTGATTTTTTGCTATAAATAAATGTCTATCTAGAGTGTATAATGTACACTAGAAGTCTCACTCTATATAAAAAAATCTATAACAAATAATCTCTTTGAAAGAATGAGTTCATCTATTACAACTGCAGAATCATGTATCACTAGGAAAAATCAGCTTCTGGATTCGAACATGATAAGAGAATAATGCTAAAAGTCGTCAATTAACAGGTATAATGAAAATGTTTTTGATCAACATTTATTTAAACAAATAATTTCAATTTAGATTTTTAAATTTCTATAATAAGATATCGATTAAAATTTTGAATCAGGGAATCGAAGATATGTTTAATATAAGTGTTCATACTAAACTCAAGAAACTGATAGTTTGGTATTACACCACCAAAAATATATATATAATGATTATGTTCGTTTTATTTATGATGGCCAGCTTTTATAACTAAATCAAACTTCTGAATCGATTTTATTAGTCTCCTTCAATTTTTAAAAGTATTAAATTTATTTTATAAATTAAAAAATTAAAAGTTGATTGTGTATTTTGATTTTTTATAGTTAATGATGGAAGATGGAGACGAAGTATCTGTGTTCATGGAGAAGATCGGTGGCTATCATTTTGACGTTTGAATTTCGTTATGTTATTGTTTTTTATATTATTTCTTTTGTTTCTTTTTAATAAAGTGTGTTTTTTTGTCAAATAATAGAGTGTGTTTTGGTTGGTTTAATATAGTTATTTTCATTATTAAAAATTAATTTTCAATAAATTATATTTATAGTTATGTTTGTTAATTAAATATTCTGCATAATTTATCATATTTATATTTATGCTTTTTAGTATGTATATTATTAGTTGTTTTATGTACTATATACAATAATACTAAAACAAAATAAATGAATTGTTATAACTAGTATACTAATATTTGAAATAATGTTTCAAAATTGAAAATTCAATAATACTGTAATAATTAAATATATATATTTATATAACTAAATATATATATGTATATATAACTATATATATGTATATATAACTATATATATATATAATATGTAATGTAATTTTATCTTATGTATCTTAATTTGGTTATTCGGTGTTTTTGCATATTTGTTAATAATAACTCTTTTATTAGTTTACTACTATAAATAGTATTTGTGTTATTAAATTTATTAGTTATATTTTATTTATAATTATTTTCACTAATTAGTGGTTTGTTTATATTTTTTAAATGAAATGTTGAATTTATATATCAAAAGTAATAAATGTTATTTACAAATGGAAACATGATTAAGAAAAAATAACTAAGTGTTTTTGGAAAATCGGTAGGAGTAGTAGCTTGTTGTTGGATGGAAAAATTGGTTTGTGTTAAGACACATCATTTTTTGTATATTACAATTTGAGAATCGATTTCATATACTCAAAGCCTCTCTAAGTGGATAATATAACTAGGCTACATTGGCTAAGTGTCTGTTTATGTTTATTTTATATAGAATATTGTTTATGTTAGAATGAATATAATTAATTAATTTGTATAGTAATATTAACTAATTATAAATAAAAGTTAATAAATAGTGTTAAATAATATGTTAATAATTGAAATATATATATATATATAAGATAAATTATATTAATCTTTAAATCTTAATTTAAATATTCGTGCATGTTATGAATAAATATATTTATTAATTTTATCAATACGAATCTTTCCTATGGTATTATTTATATTAATATTATTATTTTACTTTGTGTGATAATATTAAAATTTATGTAAAAAATGTTGACAACTAAACTTATAAATAGACATAGAAGAAAAATTACACAACTACTTTTAACAAAATTTAAAAAAATAATAAACATAATCAAGTTAAAAAAAACATTAAACATTACTATAAAAATTAACTGTCTTTAAAAAAAGAGATAAAAAAAGAGAAATTTAACCTAAAAACCTAATGTCGCATTCTTTGTAGTTAACTTGATAGGAGTGAGTGTGTTTGAGTTCGAGATCAATATATTGCTTTTCTTCTTTCAGCGTTTTCTCTTCGAGATTGAAATTTGGTTTGTGTTTTTATCTCTTTTAATATGGACATCATCGAATCTACCTTCACTGACCTAATTTCGGTTTGACAGAGTTCTTCCAGGCATTCCAACTGGATTTTCATGAGTTTTATAACGGTTTTGTATCGTCCCGCTGTTGGTAACCGTGAGATTGTTGTTGGGTTGTCGTCTATATCTTTCTCGAGATGATTCATTTTTTACTTTTAGAGAGAGAATGAAAATATGGAAGTTTGTTTATTTATAATAACCAATTATCCTATATATATATATATATATATATTAGTTTTGAGTTATTTATTATATTGAATATGTGCGGTTATATGTGACTTTTAGGAAGTTTCATTTGATTTGGATTTAAAGGTTTATATATACGTGACATTTAGGACGTTTCACTGTATTTGACATATCGACTTAATTGATTTTCACACTTTTCAATATAAAATTAAATTAATGTGATGTGTTTTAAACATTTTTTTATTCCGTATTAAATAATATACATAGTTAATTTAATTAAATTTTAATATATATTATCATTAATGGTTATATGTCGTATCCATATTAAAATTCAAAATATCCTATAAAATAAAATAATGTATCAATATTATTAATCTAATTAATGTTTAAATTTTTGAAAAATAATAATATTATAAAATTCATATCATCCATTTCAGGAAATTATTCCTATATTAAACTGAATTCCCATATTCATGATTCTTATATTTTATTCAATTAACGAATAAAAATATTGTGATTTTAAAAAAAATATTGCATTAGGATTTTACAATATAAATTAATATTTAATTAACATTATTTAAATATTTAATTATTTTAAAATTATTACTATATAATTAATTTGAAACTAACTTTTTGATGTTGTGAGATGATTGCTCTGATGAATTGATAACTTCTTTTGATATTCGATTAAACAAAATTGTTTATTACATGAAAAATATATATATATCAGTGTTTCGATATTTATATTAATAAGAAATTGTTTGACTAATTTATTTTAAATTTAATTATATAATTTATAAAAAAAATTATATTTGAATTAAAACCTATTATTTATACTATTTATACCCATTAAAACTTTATGGTTTAAATTCACATGTTGTATAGTGTATATATGTAATTGAATTAAGCTCATTTTCTTTCAAAACCTATAGATTCATCAGATATTGTGAATAAATATCTTACCATTTAAAACATTTTCTTAAAAAATATATTAAATAATATATATTTATTAAATATAACTAATTAAGATTCTTATAGATACACATATTAACCTATTTATGATTATCTTAAGACTACTAATTTAATTAATTGAATTATTCCTTATTAGTATATCATATTCTCTGATTTGAGCTAATATATGAAATATTAAATAAATAAGTTATTATTTCAATATTCTCAAGATATAATAAATATTTACGTAATATATAAATTATACTAAATATTCATAATATTTGATTATAAATACAACCGAATACAAAGAAAAACGTAAATAAATTTCGTTTTTAAACATATTAAAAATGAATTCGGTAAATGAAATAAATATTATAAATAAATATTTTTATACAAAAATAATATTATATTCGTAACAATATATATTTTAAAAAAATAATATTCATCATAGCTGTAAAAAATGGGTTAAAAAATAATATATTCAATGTAACTCAATATTCCATATCGCGATGATTTGATCTGTTGTTCATATATAAACATGTATGAAAAACAAAATAACAAGTATTTAAAAAATAATATGGTATTATTTCTAGATATGGAAATTAAAAATCTAAAATCGCAAAATTTTACTTTTATTGTATTCTGGTATTCTATATATGTAATTTAGATCCATTATCCAATGTTTGAATATGAGGGGAAAAAAAACGAAAATAATCAAAAGATGAAATCATACTTTATGGAAAAATATGAGTTAGTATCGTATTACCTTCGTATTAGTAAAAGGAATAATAATCTATTGTTTCTTTTTTGAATTACAAACAAGATTTGTTGATAATTTTTTATGAGAAGATGAAATTCTCTCTGATTTTTTAAGACAGATAGATTAAAACTGAAGCGACGCAATACTAGGATTAATCCTAATTTCTGTTATACATTCTTGCGCTTTAATGGGCTTTTTGAATGTCCGAGAAGTAGTGATATGTGGATTTGGGTTTTGTAATACATATTTATCTAAACTAGTTTTAATTTTTTATATAATTTGATAACCTACTTTAATTAAAATTATACAATAACATATGTTCTTAAATAAAACATATGTACTAAACTATCAATATATATATTAAATAATGTCTATTAATATTATAACTTTGGAACATAAAAAATAATGCAAAATATTATACAATAAACTATAGTATACAATAAAGTAACACATTATATAATATTTTTAAAATATGTTATTATTTATATTTTAACTTAATTTAATTTATAAATCCATGCCGCTATCAACTAGTATAAAATAAAACAAGACACAACTCACATACGTAATACGAAATCGACTAAATTGACTAAGGTTATTAGAACAAAAAAAACAAAATCTCAAATCGACTAAAATTGATTTTCCATCGATTAAGGTTATTGAAAAAAAAAAAACAAGACACATACTCATTTCACCATGATTTATAACAAAATCGAGTAAATTGAAATTTGAATGATTAATCTCAAATAAGTTTTTTGCTGCAAATTTTATTGAATCAAAACTTTCAAAATCAAAATCGTATTGGAATAAAATATATTTATATAATAACAAGATAACAAATTAACAAAAACTGATTATATAAAATTTAAATAAAAAAAAGTTTTACTTTGTTGATGTGCAAACTTATGAATATAATGACTTTGAAAAGAAGAGACAACTAATATTTAGTTTAGGGTTTTTTAATTAACAAAAACTTGAGAATCATTTAATATATAATTAAATGAGTTAATTTTCTTTTTTACGATTAATGGATTTTTTTATGTCCCAACAAAATATAAAACATAATGAGTACACAATTATTTTCATTTTAAAATTTACCAAAAGAATCTATGGATGCACAACTAATTTGAACTAATAATTAACAAAAAAATTGAAACTTCTATAGGTGCATGTGCACCCCTAAATCTTGTTGTAGCCTTACTAGTCGCCAGTACATGCAAAGGCATATACCACAGTCTCTCTTTTGCTAGTGATAAACTGGTTGACTAACTACATTTTCACAAGAACTCTGACTCCTACTCTCTTATTTGTGATAATACTGTTGCAATTCACATGATCGAAATCATGTGTTTCTTGAGCCTACTAAACACATATAATAATACTGTTGCAATTCACATGATCAAAATCATGTGTTTCTTGAGCCTACTAAACACATAGAAATTAACTTCCTTAGCATTCGTGAGAGAGTATTTATAGGTTTGTTCAAGCTAATAGATTATAGATTAGTATCAAGATATATAAACAGCTTGCGGATCGGATCTATTCACCAAGACATTTGTATCTAGCTCTATTTCAACAATAGATAAATAAGATGAATTTTTAAAATAAATTTATCCACTGTGAAAGAGATTATTATTGTCTATAGATTGGTGTAGTGTAAACCAATTTACTTTGTAGATAGATTTTGATTTTGGTTTAGATCTTTGGCTAATCCATATATATAAACCCACTATATTTTTAACGAAATTAGTGAAAATGAGTTTGTTTACTCACAGATTTTTTTGTCCTTAGTTTGATTTGCTTCATTACTTGCATATTTTTGTCTTTTTCTATGTGTCGCATGTAGTAATATTAACACGCAAGTGGAGAGGTGAAGACAAATCTCAATAAACGCAAAGCAAAGCATCGTTCAATATTCGTAAATAATAGATTGTCACCACACAAAACAACAACAAATTTATTATAATACCAAATCTCATTTTGTATCCAAAACGACACATCATTGTTCCACCATTTAACTTCAGTTTCTTTTATTTTCTAGATATGAAAAAAAGAAGTCATCTTTAACAAACAAACAAACAAACAAAAAGTGAACATAACATTGGTAGNTTTCTTTTATTTTCTAGATATGAAAAAAAGAAGTCATCTTTAACAAACAAACAAACAAACAAACAAAAAAGTGAACANCATCTTTAACAAACAAACAAACAAACAAAAAGTGAACATAACATTGGTAGTTAGTTCACGGTAACAATTAACAAATGTTAGGTTTTGATTAAATTATTCAAGAGTTTGATTTGAGGGTATGAAAAAATTTTAGTACTAAGCAGAGATTTCCTTCACACAAATAATAAAAGACGAATACTATCCGTACACAAAATATATATTACAAAATTAGTTGCGAAAAATTAATAAATGACACTTTACCCACACACTAATTGACAAAAACTATCATTTATGAAGCGGCAACCACGCAAAGAGAACATTCGTAGTAAGATATGCTCACTGCTCGTTAATCCAAATAATATAATCATAGATTCATAGATAAAAAAACATTACACAAATAGTGGATTATATTCAATTTGATAAACTTTTAAGAGTTTTTT
>OVBE01009224.1:0-16270 GCA_900406425.1 Iberis pinnata | reverse complement strand
AAAGGCTCTGAAGTCCAAGCTCATCTCTGACATACTTGGAACTTAAAATGTTTGTGTAGTTATGTGTTTGTGTCTCCTTTAAATGATGTTTAAAAGTCTGTGTTTTTGTTTTTGTTTGTGTGTTTAAGTTTCTGTTATGAATGTGTTTATGTTTGTGTTTAAGTTTCAGTTATGAATCTGTTAATGTATGAAGTTTGAATGTGAAATGAATATGTTTAAGTTTGTGTTTAATAATGTGTCTTTGTTTATGTTAAGAATGTGTTTAAGTTTCTGTTTTTGTTTGTGTTTAATAGAATTTAATTTGAATCATTTAAATATGAATCTGTTTTTGCAGAACTTGTGGCAGAGAAGACCAAGAAGAAGCAGATGCAGGTAAGAAGAGAAGAAGAAGAAGCAGTCATAGAAGCAAAAGAAGCATTTAAGAAGAAGAAGATGCATGTCAAAAGAGAAGAAGAAGAAGCAGTCATAGAAGCAAAAGAAGCATTTTTAAAAGAGGTATGTTGCTTGTAGGATTGTAGGATTTAGAAATTTTTAATTGGAAACATGAATTTATAATGAAGCTTGAAGGATTTAGGAAATTTTGAATGGAAAAAATGAATGTAGAAATATGGAATGTTTCTTTTTTTTTGTCACAAAGAAATATGGATTGTCAATGCTTATTTTTGTCATAGAAGCAAAAGAAGCATTTTTAAAAGAGGTATGTTGCTTGTAGGATTGTAGGATTTAGAAATTTTTAATTGGAAACATGAATTTATAATGAAGCTTGAAGGATTTAGGAAATTTTGAATGGAAAAAATGAATGTAGAAATATGGAATGTTTCTTTTTTTTTGTCACAAAGAAATATGGATTGTCAATGCTTATTTTTGTCATAGAAGCAAAAGAAGCATTTTTAAAAGAGGTATGTTGCTTGTAGGATTGTAGGATTTAGAAATTTTTAATTGGAAACATGAATTTATAATGAAGCTTGAAGGATTTAGGAAATTTTGAATGGAAAAAATGAATGTAGAAATATGGAATGTTTCTTTTTTTTGTCACAAAGAAATATGGATTGTCAATGCTTATTTAAGCACCTTCATTGGGACAAACTTTTTCTCTTTTATAAACAAAAGTTCTTAGGATTAAGTTTAAATGCAAAAAATCACAAATACATGTTAAGCACCCCAATTTAAGCACTCATTGTTGGATATGCTCTTAGTAATCAGGTGAAATTTAACTTTTTAATTATTCCTCTTTTACCCTTTTCATCAATGGAGAAGATGAAGAATATTAATCTCTCTTCTCTTTTCAAAATCGGAGATGATGAAGCTTTTTTGGAGGATGAAGATGATTTTGCAATGTTGGCTGAGAATCTTTTCACTGATGTGGATGAAGAAGACAAAAGAAAGTTTTGCAAGACTTGGATACGAAAAGCTCTTTCACAAATGGGTGTTGAAATGGGTGTCCCACCACTCTCAATGTTTCTCTTTTTACCATTTCAATCTTTTTTGTTTAGTCTGAATCTTTTGTACTTAGTAAATTCATGAATTTATTTCTCCTTCCAGCAATTACAAAGTTTTAAGAATGTCTGCTTTTGGTATTTGTAGATTAGGGTTCAATATTCTTCAATTTTGGTTGACCTCATTAATAGAGTTTTTCCAACTAAATATGAGAGTCAACTTCTTCAACACCCCTTTTTACATTCTTCAAATCCCATATACCACATTCAAATCCCTTATACCCTTTTTCATTTTGAAAATGATTAAAATTATAAACCCCAAACTAAACCCCAAACCAAACCCCACACCCCCTTTAAAACTAAACCCTAAATTTGGATTAGTGAACCCAATGGCAAATATTTAACTTCTACACTTTTAAAATTCAATTTGACATTTTAAAACGATTTCGACATCATATTCTAAATACTTTTTGAAAAACTTCTTAAAACAGTATTTTGATTTTTAAAATATTTTTATAAAATATGATTAATTAAATTAAAAATATTGGCTTTTACGGATTTGAAAAATAAATTTTATATTGCCATATAAAATTAAAAACGTAAAAATAATTATTAGTGTGTCCTAGAAAGATTCTCCTATCCCAAAAGAGGGTAATAGAGGAGTTAACTCTAAATAGAATGAATAAGAATTAGGCGTTTACAACATAAAGAAATAAATGATAGAAACCTCAATCGGTAACTTATTACTATAATCAAAATCTTCTCCTACCGATTCAGATTTCGATTTGTTCTTCATCTCTTCCATAATCGAGCTTGTAACTCTTGAATCGAATAGCAATCTCTCCGATTTAACTACTCCTTTCATAACCATATCTAATGATTCAACGTTAAGATCTTGATCTGACTCGATTGAGTGACTTGCTGTCTCGGACGAGTTAGTGAACCATGACTCAGGCGATTCAGTTGAATTCATGATAACCATTTTGATCATGTCGTCGTTGTTGTCTTCACCGACCCAGAATGAGAGGGTTTTGACATTGTTAAAGAGAAGAACAATGAGTAACCCTCCAACTCTGAGTATGAACAGAGATGAGAGATTCATTTCTTCAATTCTTCTCCATTGATGACAATGATGAAGAAGGGTAAAAGAGGAATAACAAAAATTATAATCTCACGTGACTACTAAATTAACGAAGTTTAATAAATCTGTTAGGGTCACTAACAGAGTTTGTAAAAAATTGCAATTTTAAATTATTATTTTTTTGGTCAAACGCAATTTTAAATTGTTTGTAAATTAAAATAACAACGGATAAAAATATATGTATTTATATGGCAACGAAACAAATTCGTGTATTAAAGTGGACAAAAGTTATAGAGTTTGAGTATTTTGAAGGTTTTTTCCCTTGAGATAACTAGAATAATTAGGTACAACTGGTCGTGGGATAACTAAGGTTTAACAAGGTACAACTTATCAAATTTACGAGAAAAAAAAATTTGTCATGTGGGCCGCCGAAAATGTATAACTAGGCATAACTAAGGTTTAACTAGCCAAAAAGCTGACACGTGCGCCGCGAAAAAATATAACTAGGAGTAACTAGATTTAACTAGCATAAAATTTGTACATAGTTAAACCCAAGATTTCATTACTCTCCATTCTACATAGCTAAAACTTAAAAACTAGTTAAACTATAGTTTTAATTAAAGTTTTTTCGTTAAACCATATGAAATATATAATCAAAATACATTTAACATGCTCTTGTAAAAAAATAGTTTTAAGAATATATTAGTTACATCAATATGGTAATTCAAGTGCTTAATATTAATAACAATGTCCAGTAGTATAAGATATTTGATGCAAAAGTTGAGTTCGATACAAATAATTTAAAAACAAACTATTACATAACACTGAGATGATATACATTACAAAATTATGATGTAAATTTGATATTATACAATAAATTTAATAACTTTTTTACAATAATTGAATTTTTCACATTTTTGTAAACCAAGTAACTAATTTTTATTAAAAAACAGAAATTACAATGAAACATTATTAGAGTTACTTAGTTGTGCCAAACTGAAAGCAATACATAATACTCTTACAAGTTATAATTAGCTCCAACATTACATTAAAAATGTGCAAATAGTAGTCATAATACAAACATAAACTTTTTTCGATTACATTTTATCTCGTCTTCGTCTTTTGAATACAATCCTTTATAACCAAAATATAAGTTTGTACCTCGCCTTTTATCCATTATCTTCTAATTTTTAAAATATTAGTATATATATATTAGTTGTTCTAGATAACCTGTTTAATGTAGTTAAACTTAGTTATCTCCAGTTAAACCAGTAAATGTGGTTAAAGCAAGTTATTCCAAGTAAAAGTAGTAAATGTAGTTGAACTCAGTTATCCCAAGCTATACTATTTCGCAAAAATGTTCTTCACCACGATTCGATATCGATTTTCACATATGAAACCAAAAATTTATGGGTTAATACCATATTCAACTAATACTACATGTAATTCCAGTTATGGGTGTCTAAGATTCATTAAAATATCTTATTTTAAATCTATAAACCCCTAACCCGAAATTAAAGAAAGAAGATATTTTTTTATTTCCTACTGGATTAACCGTTCATAATTATTGTACGTATGCAAATGTAATTTTTTCCACCTTTTCAGTTCTATCTGGTGTAGCAGCTATCGTCCTAATGTAACAACATTCCCTTGACCACATAGATGAATCCTCCTTGTTATGAAAACAATATCTAAAGGTCGCAGCAATGAACTTCGGGATGCAAGCTTTCGATGCGCTTTTTAAGGATCCTCATCCACCTATCCTCTAACTTTAATTTCTATCCATACTTGAAAACTGAACTTGTTATTTATCTGCTTCTGTCTCAAAAATTAAGGTTCTTCACTTTGTTTGTTTCAAACAAGTAGGAAGTTCAATTTCTTTTCAGTCTCATTTACTGTTATTATGCATACTTTGATTAACACCACAAACTGAAATATTTGATAACAACATAGATTATGTAACGCATGTGGCTTACAATAATTTTACAACAAGGCTATACACTAGCCTTAATACATGAAAGTGTGTGGGATTGGTTCTGCTTACAAAAGGAAACTTAAATTACACGACATACTGACTATTGAAAGCAATATACAGACTACTTGAAACAGGTCTATACTTTTTTATACATACACCAAAGCACTACCTTCAACAGTAAGACTCATTTGTTAAAATACCCCAAAAAACTTCATCCAACACCTTCTAGCCATTGATACACCAAAAATATACCTTCTACACAAAGCCAAACAATCATACCGCTTAAATGGGATTACGACAACTTGCCTTATTATGTCCTTTTCCACGGCAACGGCTGCACCGCCTGTTACCAACAAACTTGCAAAATGAAAAGAAAGGATAACTTATAATTAACCATATCAAAGTTCCTAATAAAGTTAACAAGTATGTATAACCTTACCTTGTGCTCCCCCCAAGAAAAAACCAGGAGTTTCTTAGGCATACCAGAAGGTCTTTTTACATTCGGCGGCATTAAATCATTACATGCATTGAACGAAGAACCAGTTAATGCATTTCCTCCAGCCGAATGTATTGGATATATGTTCCCAGCATACACATAAGCCCAAGCATTATTGTAATACTCACTAATCACCATTGGTTCAGTGGAAAGATCTAAACGCGATGCAGATGCGAGGGCATGAGAGCATGAAATTCCAATAAATTGAAACTCCTTGCAACTGCAAGATCCGTCCTCAAAATTTATCAGGTAAGTGCCACCGTTTTTTGTTGAAACCTCTTACTATGTTGGACATATTGTTTTCACAACCATTTGCATTCCCTCTTCAAAGGTTTGTTTCTACCCTCTTCCGTACATGTGGTGTTAGACAACAATCACCATCATTTTCCTTAGCTCGTTCACGCCTAATAGAAAACCATGTCATAAATTAACTCTTTATGTTTTCCAGCATAGTTACCAATGTGTATTCTCTTGCTCCCTTCAACACATTATTCTAAGACTCCGCAATGTTAGAATCGATTATGTTATACCGTTTCCCTTTAAAATGAGATCGTGTCCAATGAGGGAAACCTGTACAAATGGACATGTAAGCTAGATTACTCATAATATTTCAATAATGAAGTTCTTATAGAGTTTACTAATATCGAGTAGGTACGCAACACAAAGAGGGTTGGTATTCTGTATTTCCATAAATTTGCTATTGAAATTATTGATCGCGTATGATATGGCAGCTTGAATCATTAGATAACCGAGATTTTTAGGATCAAAATTTTCCTTCACATTGCGGTACAAATATACAACGCAGGACGCATGTATCGCCCTTGTGCAAACATACAAAGTAACAAAACAGTATTTTTGTCAGTATATTGTATATCCTCATTAGTATATGAACAACCTCTATTATCGTATTGTGGTTAAAATATCTTTTTAATCCAAGTGTATATGTTTGCATACCTATCAGATATAATAATCAGATCCGATGAATTATATACAAATGTTTTCAATTTGTTAAAAAAACCATTCCAAAGAGTCATCGTTCTCACTGTCGACAATGCCATATGCTAAAGGGAAGACTTGAAAATTCACATCCTGACCAACGACAATGAGAAGAGTACCACCATACCTAGATTTAAAAGAGATTTCGTCTACAACAACCACCTTTTAAGATAAGAAAAACCCTTCACACACGCTCCTAGTGCAATAAAATGGTACTTGAAACGTCTTGACCCATCACTGTCCGTTAAATATTCCATGTAACTTCTACTACCATCGTTCATATGCTCCAACAACGCCATGTAATTCAGTATTATTACATAGCTTCCAACAACTGAGCCTAATGACCTGTCCATAGCAAATTCCCGAGCTCTCCAAGTTTTCCAGTATGAAACATTGACATGAAATTCATGTAGCATTTTTTTTTAAAAACCATAGGGATTTGAGCCCTTCTTTATGCATAAGTAATGCTTTGCTACCACTTCAGCAATCACTAGTGTTGTTGTCAATTTATGACAGTTTCTCCGACCATCTATTGGAAAACAATCCTCCAATGTCGCTTGTCTTGTTTGAAAATTTTCGGAGCTATCCATTTTCGCGGCATAAATGCACCATGGACATACATTTGAGGTGCATCTGAGGATCATGCAATGGGTTGCAGACCGTGTTGTTTTAAAATTGAACTTCCTGTTGATGGTATTGATTACAATTTTAATCTTGCAATCCACTTTGTTTTGAACACCCAGCCAACAAAAACTTTGTCTCCCTCATAATCGATATCAATAGTGCTTCATCATTTCCTACCAGACATAAAAAATTAAAAAATTTCAGTTCTTAGATTAACCATCAACATTTACTCACTTCAACTAATAGTCCAGATATACAAAGTATCATATAAAGAAATGTGTACCTTCGGTGCATAGATCGTTGAAAACTGGAGGAGCATCACAGCTGAACAATTTCAGGTCATTTATATCAGGGAAAAACACGTTCTCATTTACCTCATCATTTGTTTCCCATCAAGGAATTACCCGACTGAAACGGTCCTCACTTTCGTCTTTAGATATACTACCACTTGAGTCAAATGAGGTTTGAAAGAGTTTTCTTGCTACAAAGTTTGTCATCTTTGGCTCATAATTTCAATTTGGGGAACATCCTTGCATGTACCCACCATATCTTGCTGAACAGGTAAAGTTCTCATGTCGAGAATTGGCAGATCCAAATCTATATCTTCATCCTTTTCATGAAGAGGTCCTTTCCCTCTCTCATGGATTCGATGTTCATGATGCCTCTATATTCTCTTAATATTGGCGTAGTAAACCCACCTACTACGATAGTCGGTATATCTCCATGTCGTACATCTTGACAAGAAACAACGTTTGATTCGTTGGAACTGGTTGCATCGTGGCTAGGAATCTTTGTTTCAGAAGTGTCATCAGCCTCTCCTCCCTCTTATGCTTCCATCGCAAAATCCTGAAAGTAGAAGCTACTAGTGTCATTATACGTCTCATCGCTAGTTGTGTCATCCTCGTTTGCAGATCTCTCGTAGTTTGGTGTTTGTTCCCATAAACAATAACTAGGACGAGAATTATCAGTAATTTAGGATTTATTGTGACATACAGATCCACTTCCTCGATCTCCCTACGCATTTGTACAAACACTTGCACATCAAGCTCCTCCTTAATATATTTTGGATCTACTTGAGTATCTTCACCCTATCAACATCCAATGAGGATACTCGTACTACATAATAATATTTATAAACGACCCTCGAAAATCAATAGTGCGAGCAACAAGATTCACAAGCTCTAAATATGACATGCCAATGTATATTCTTATCTCTTTTACCTCCTGATTTGCTGAAGCTCTGAACGATCATTTTCCAGTTTGCGATTTCGTACAGTTTCCCACAACAACTTTTACTATGTCTTGAGTACTCAACTACAAATCATTAAAATAAATCCAAGTAGTCAGTATATCGTGATTAGAAAATAATTGTTAAACTGAAGATTAGGGTTAATATTTTTTTGGGGTTTAAATTTTCCTTCTCGGGTTTATTTACTCGTTTAGGGTTTATTTTTCCTTTTAGGGTTTCTTTTTCCCTTTTAGGGTATATTTTTCCTTTTACGGTTTTTTCCCAATTAGGGTATATTTTCGGTTTAGGGTTTCGTTTTTCATTTTAGGTTAGATTTTTCGGTTAAGAGTTTCTTTTTCCCATTTAGTGTATATTTTTCCTTTTAAGGTTTCTTTTACCCAGATAGGGTATATTTTTTCTTTTTAGGGTTCTTTTTTACCGTTTAGGGTATATTTTCGCATGTAAAGTTTATTTTCGCCATCTAGTGTTTCTTTTTCTCAGTTATGATATATTTTTACTTTTAGGGTTTCGTTTTCCCTTTTGGGGTTTAGTTTCCCCTTCTAGGATTTAATTTTCTCTTTTAAGGTTTACTTTTCCTTTTAGGGCTTCGTTTGTTCCCTAAAGTTTTGGCGATAGTTAATATACCTATCACAGTAGGTCGTATATGCTATCTTCTACTGTTACGAAAGAATGTAACCATTTTAAGGTTTACCCAAAGTTTCCTCCAAAATTTTATCAGTCTTACAGTATTGTTTCCACCTTTTATCTAGGTGAAATACTTTAAACTACTATTGGTCCAGATTCTTCTACAAGGTTTCGATTGTAATCTTTGAAATTTGCATTAAACAGTTCAACTTTTTTAAAATACCTTACTTTGTTATTTTGTTGTTTACTTTTAATCTTCTTCTTTAAAAAAAAAAAAAAGAACAGACCAAATTTGTAAAACTGATTTTAAGGAAAATTTTTAAAATTTTCTTCACAAGGAAATCGTTCTCTTAAAACAGTTCCGTTATGATTAAAAAATTTAGATTATTTTAAACACAATTTAATAGTTACAAATACTACTTATGAACCAAAAAACTGCTTTATCTTTTTTACTATAATAACCATCGGAAAACTTACACTAGCACTTATAATCGATAATCTTCTTACACCGTTCACTGGCGGCGAGTTTGGTATACCATCCATCAAAAATTTTTTTTGTTTATACAGAAAAATACTCAGGTTACTAAGCCTAATATAGAACTCTCGCTATCGCCTTTCTTTTTTTTTTAGGGGGAATTTTGAATTGTGTAATAAATTTTGTTACGATAGGGATACGACCCGTGGAGAGGACATTGCTTGATTTGACTCGTCGCTTGACGTCGTCTGTTAGAACCAGCCGGAGAGTCAACTATTTCTTCAAGCGCGTGGAATGAGAGCAAGGGTAGTGTCGAGATATCTGTTGCATAATATATCCGGAAATCTAACTATACACAATTTTATATATCCACTTAATATTTTAAAAGTTATGTATATTCAGCTAATTAACCCACATAAAAATGTGTTTTAATATAAACGGATGATGATCTATCGGTCCCTTAAATTGTGTAAATATTCTTTTATCCATCTTTTTTATATAGAAATCGTGTTATCACAACTAAACACTAAAAATAATTGAAGATACCAAGACCAAATTATAAAATCATAAAAGCAAAATACAAAAACATGATTTTTCACATAAATGCGTTTATATCTTTGATTTTTTATTTCATTTTTGTAAGAAAATACTAATATAAGATGTAAACCTAAACATATATCAACATAATAAAAATATTCATTAAATTATTGATCCATGATTGGCTCGCAGTTGACGTAGAAACCCGGAATATCATCCAATTTGATCTTTAGATCAGTTTTCAAAACGTTGATATTAAATAATATTACCCAAGTCTGACAACATAAGTAGTTGAAGCCAATTAGGAATTACATGTTTCACAAAAATGAATTGAAAAGAAATTTGAAATTTTAGTTAAAGCATGAACAACACCATTGGAAGAAGTTCTACCAGTATAACAAAAATTAACATAATCAAATCCATCTAAATAGCGTAAGATATCAGTTTGGATATTAATAATCAAGTCTACTAATTCATTTGCAGATAAATATGAAAGTAAATATTGACAATCTTTTTCAAAAGTCATAGAACAAAACCTTTTTTTCCTAGCATGAACAAAAACATTATTCTCAGCCAAAAATTAAACCAAGTTTGGACAATAAAAATAAAAACAACGAAAATAAATCAAAATAACAAAAAAAATTCACAAACTAAAAAATCGAAACTAATTCAAATCAAAATTATATTCACCCTTTTTAATATGAGCCAACATGATACTTTTTATTATCCTTACAACACCACTCCTCTTCCATATAACAAGGTGATCAAATGATGCATTAAAAGAAAAAAAATTATACACAAAAGTTCAATCATTTTCACAATAAAATTGGATGCCGATAGTGGTGAAAATAAAAAAATGTAGAAGAATTTAATTACAAACAAAATCAAAAAATAAAATCTCTAAAATCAAAATTAGAATTCACAAAAAAAAAATCTATAAAAACAAACACAAAATTGAGAAACGGTGATAATACACATTTGAAGCCATGAAACTCCAAAAACAAGACATGAATATTTTAAATTTAAAGTTTTAAAACTATTTAAATTTGTGATATTTTTGGACAAAAATTTTTTTGTGGTATTTTTAAAAAAAATTACAGTATTTTTAGAAATTTTAAAAGTGTGTGGTATTTTTGAAAAATATATAACTTTTGTTATATTTTTGAAAAAGCCACTTCATTTAAAATGTATCTATTTTTTAATTACAAAATTTTTTAGGATCCAATTATCTAATTTTTCTCATACTTTAACAGTTAAAAATGTGAATTTTCCGGATTTTATAGCAAAGATAAATAATAATTTTATTAAAGAGGAGAAAGGTAATTGAGAAATTGATTTATGAGAGAAAAAAAGCTTAGTTAAACCCTAATCCCCAAATCGGATTCACGAAGCGATCTCGAGCAATCCCTATTCACTTAATCAACTTATTTCTCCTACGATTCGAGAAAATTATTAAGGCGTTTCCTTTTTCTTCTAGCTAGGTTCGTCATGTCTTGGTGCACGATCGAGTCAGATCCTGGTACGTTTAGTCTCCTTGTAATTCTGCGACGGATACTATACCCAAATGATGGTGTTGGGTTTATGCCTAAAATGATTCTCACAGGGTTAAGTGATTCATAAGAACTTGAATTGGATGCGTTAGATGCTAAAAACCTAGTTTTACTTACTGGAGATTTTGGTTAGTTTTATCAACAGATTCGCAATTTATGTTGCTTGTGATGTTCTTACTTGATGTGAGTATTTGTAGGCATATCTGAAGGGTATAATTTATGCTTTGAGTTTTTGAGTAGATTTGGAATTATCAAAATGGGTCTGTTTGTGTGTTTGGTACTGTTAAAAACTATTTTAAAATTTTGGATTATTCAAGTTCAAGGTGATTTTAGCTTGTAGTTGTTCTATTGTTATTTTGAAGAGTTCCGTGCTAGGATTTCAAGATGAAATAGATTAGTAGTAACTTGTTGACAATCCATATCTGGCTTCAATGACATTTGAGATTTTGTTGTATTGGTATTTAGTATAGTCCCGTTGTAGACCTTTGAACATTATATCTTTCTTTGGTCTGGTATATTGATTTTGTGTGGGAGATGTTTGTCATTCTTTCATTATGTGAACATCTATATGAATGATTTTGTCACATTGTATAGGTGTATTTACAGAGCTAATTCAGCAGATGCAAGTCAAAGGAGTGCAGGTAATAACATACACTTGTAGTGTGTCTTTTATATCCCAATCCCTTTTGACTTTAATTCTCTTTTATTCTTGTAGGTTGAAGAACTGTATTCCCTTGATCTTGAATCTCTCAATAACCTCAGGTGAGTAGTTACATCCAAAAATTATTAAACCCCTTCATAAGCTGTACCCCCTATCCTGAATGAAAGGTAGATGTATTGGTTTTTCTGGGATTCAAACCTAAGCCTGGGCAAAAAAACCGGTAACCAAATAACTGAATGGGACCGGTTTGGGTATGGATACCTTCATTTAGCCGGTTGGATTTTATTTGTATAATACACTGGTTTCGGTTACTAACTGATAACCAGAGTATAAACCAAATACCCGAAAACACCGAACTAGTTAAATACATTATAATATAGATTTTCTTATACACTCATAAAAGTGTTATAATCGATTATTGGGGTTTTATTTTTGGTTTTTAATCTGTTATTTTCGGTTAATATATGCCCTTATTGATATATGATTTTCAACTATGTGGCTGCCTTGTAGACCCGTATACGGTTTGATCTTTCTTTTCAAATGGCAAGCTGGTGTAAAAGACGATCGTCCAACAATCCAAGATCCTGTTTCTAATCTATTCTTTGCAAACCAGGTTCATATTGATAACAAATGCATATGATTTTTGTTGTTAGATGGAGCTTAACGTTGTATAACTTTAATAGGTCATTAACAACGCTTGTGCAACCCAAGCTATACTGTCTATCCTCTTGAACTCTCCAGAGGTTGACATTGGTCCTGAACTATCAACGCTTAAAGAATTCACTAAGAACTTTCCATCTGACCTCAAAGGCTTAGCTATCAATAACAGTGAGGCAATACGAGCTGCTCACAATAGCTTTGCAAGGCCTGAACCATTTGTCCCAGAGGAACAGAAAGCTGCTACAAAAGACGATGATGTTTACCATTTCATTAGCTACATACCTGTGGATGGTGTCTTATACGAGCTTGATGGGCTCAAGGAAGGACCAATATCTCTTGGTTCATGCCCTGGGGACCAAAGTGGTATTGAATGGCTGCAAATGGTTCAACCGGTGATTCAAGAAAGGATTGAGAGGTACTCACAAAGCGAGATTAGGTTTAATTTGTTGGCTGTGATTAAAAACAGGAAGGATATCTACATGGAAGAACTCAAGGAGCTTCAAAGGCAGAAGGAACAGTTGTTGTTGGATTCGGATAAAAGCAATCAAGTGTTGATCGGTGAGGTGAATGATAGGATTGAGGCTGTAAGTGATAAGATTGTATTGGAGGAAGAGAAGTTTTTGAAATGGAGAACAGAGAATATTAGGAGGAAGCATAACTACATTCCGTTTCTTTTCAACTTCCTCAAACTTCTTGCAGAGAAGAAACAGTTGAAACCTCTGATAGAGAAGGCCAAGAAACAGAAAACAGAAAGCTCCACTTGAGAAAGTAGGCCTTCCGTTCAAGTCTTTTGTATTTGTGATTTTATCTCACAAGAAATAGTTTCTTTACATGAAGTTGAATCCCAATGGTTTTGTTGTGTTTCTTTTCGTTGAACTTCGTAAAGGCCAAACTCTGAAACTTTTGAGTAACAATTGGCATCTAATAATTCCATTTTATTGTTTTTTCTCCAAATATGGTTAATCTATCTAATAACATTTAATTATTGTTAAAAAGACTCAACTCAAAATCGGGAGTTAGTTTTCTATACTATTAAAACATAAACATTTTGTAAAAGATTCCTTTGTCTATGTTATATTATGTAGAATGCCATTGGTTAAACATTTTTCGAAGAAAAAAAAAAAGAAAACGAGTGAAGAGTATTTTTTGTCCACGAATTATCAGAGGCACGCCGACCCTAAATGAATCGGATATGAGCCGAGAAAGATAGGTCTGTTTGTTTTCTTATCTGGATACTGTATCTAGATATGTCATCCAGATACGTTTTCCATATGCAGTATCCAGATGATGTTCGTTTCTGTTTTCGACTTTGTATCTTGATACTGCATTTAGATACAATTATGTTTGTTTGTATATTTACATTAGTATCTAAATACGTTTAAATACTAAATTAATCAAATTACTAAAATGATATTTTTTGCGAGAAAACGGGTTTTTGCGTTTTTCGTGGGAAAATGAGTATTCCCATATTTGACGGAAAAATGAGTTCTCGCGTTTTGACGGGAAAACGCGTTTTTAACGAGAAAACAAGTTTCCGTGTTTTTGGCGACAAAACGGGTTTCCGCGTCTATGGCGGAAAAATGTGTTTTCGGGTTTTTTCGCATTTTTGAAGGGAAAACGCGTTTTTGCGCTTTTGGCGGAAAAATGCGTTTTCGCATTGTTTTGGCAAGAAAATGCGTTTTTGCGTTTTTGGCGGGAAAACATGTTTTCGTTTTTTCGCGTTTTTGGCGGGAAAACGCGTTTCCACACTTTTTGCGAGAAAACGTGTTTTCGGCGGGAAAATGCGTTTTCGCGTTTTTGGCGGGAAAATGTGTTTTCGCGTTTTTGGCGGAAAAATGCGTTTTTACGTTTTTGGAGAGAATATCGGTTTCCGCGTTTCTGGCGATAAAACGTATTTTCGCATTTTGGCAGGAAAATGCGTTTTTGCTTTTTTGGTGGGAAAATACGTTTCCGCATTTTTTGCGGGAAATTGCGTTTCTGCGCTTTTGGCGGGAAAATGCGTTTTCGCGTTTTAGGTGGAAAATGTTATTTTGCGTTTTTGACGGAAAAATGTGTTTTTACGTTTTTGGAGAGTATCGGTTTCCGTGTTTCTGGCGGTAAAACGTGTTTCCGCATTTTGGCGGAAAAATGCGTTTTTGCTTTTTTTGGTGGGAAAAAACGTTTCCGCATTTTTTTGTGGGAAATTGCGTTTCTGCGCTTTTGGCGAGAAAACGTGTTTTCGCGTTTTTGGCAAAAAAATGCGTTTTCGCATTTTTGAAGGAAAAATACGTTTTTACGTTTTTAGCGGAAAAATGCGTTTTCGCGTTTTTTGGCGGAAAAATGCGTTTCCGCGTTTTTGGCAAGAAAATGCGTTTAAGCGTTTTTAACGAAAAACGTGTTTTAACATTTTTGCCTAAACAATGGTATTTTATACATTTAATTTTTTTGGATGAGTTTAGGTTCATCCCAACTCTACTTACAAACTCATCCAAAATATCTAATTATTTTGGATGCATTCTAGATTTACATCCAGATGGAGTATCCAGATAAGGTAAACAATTAGAACTAAACGAATATCATCATGTATTTGTAGTTGGATAATGCATACAGTTAAAGAAACGAACAGGCCCATAGTAAAAACTTAGTCATCTATATCATTAAACGAAGTTAGTTTGAATTTAATTTTTAAACATAATTATGTGGCAAATTGTAATTATATTCTCGATTTTTTATATTTTATTTTTAATAAATATATTTTTTGTTATGAAAATATTACATATTGATATTATCTTATTTTTTAAATAATTAGTTTACCCTAAAAAGTTTAGGGTTTCGAGTGTATATAAATACTCTTTCACCATATACTTTCGTCATATGTTTTGATCCTTCTTATAATTTTTGTATGCTTGAATTTTATGTATTGTTCATATATTTGTTTTATTTGATTGTTTCATGGTTTATGTATGCTTGATTCTTTAGGTTTTGTTCATGTCTTTATTTTAATTGATTTGTTGCGTGTTTGTGATTCATTGTTAATTATGATTGAATTATTGTTTGAGTTGTTCTTCAAGGTCCATAATAGCAACATCGTTCTCAAAACATGTTCTCTCTACTATCTTTATAAATTATTGTTCGTATATATATATATATATATATATATATATATATTAGCAGTTTTCATAGTGTTTTATTTCTTATTCTCGATATATTTTGTCATATTTCATTTTTATACGTTCGAAATTTAGCTCTCAACCGACTT
Source organism: Iberis pinnata (assembly GCA_900406425.1). NCBI lineage: Eukaryota > Viridiplantae > Streptophyta > Magnoliopsida > Brassicales > Brassicaceae > Iberis > Iberis pinnata. The sequence continues at coordinate 668 of OVBE01009224.1, read as the reverse complement.
TCTTCACATATTTTTATTGTTTACAACTATATGAACATATATAAACAAAATTTTTATCGTTTTTAATTGTTAATACAATAATAAAAATAAATGCAAGCTATACTATTTGTTTTCAAATTTTTCAAATCAAATTATTGTCAGAGTAACAAAAATCGAATGATTAAACGTTATGGTATGAAAACTAATAGAACCTAAGATCATATCATTTATCGTTAGCGATTTTATGTTCAACCTGATTTTGTGCTATAATGTAAATTGTTTAGTTTATGTTATTTTGACTTAATTCTTTTTTTTTTTTTTGCGATTTTGTATGTATATTTAATGTTATTCCCATATTTATATTTTTAATATAAAAGTTTTAAATAATAAATAAATATTTCATATTTAATATATTTTTATTAATCTGTTTGAATTTATATGATTTTGCAGGATCACTAATACCTTATATAATAGAATGTAAGTTCACTAATATAATGTAAAGCAGTTGTTATGATTTAATTATGAATTGTATTGATATTATTATTCATTGTTTGTTTTGATTTTTTCAAGATATATCTTATAGATTATATAATCTAGTAATAGATAATCAATGACGTTTTATGTATCATGTTGTTTTTTTTTTTTAAATATAACTTTTGATTATTGGTTCTATGATCCTAATTTATTAT
>OVBE01009223.1:0-16272 GCA_900406425.1 Iberis pinnata | reverse complement strand
TAGAATGTAAAATTAACTAAGTTAGATTCACATAAAACAAGTGGAAATGAAAAAAAAGTTTGATGCAAAATTGGTTTATGATAAAAACCGAGAACGATGACATGATGATTTGAAGTTTATATTAACTAAGTTAATTTAGAAGACTAAATTATTGGACTTTAAGTTTTTCTACAAATCTGGAGAATATATATATTTTTATTAAATATTAGGCCATAACCTATTTTTGTAGTAAAATGATTGAAAATAATCACAAAGAATAAAATAAATGGGCTAACGTTTGGGTCATATTATTTGCATTGGGACACAAATGGAAATACATGTGGTGTCACAATATAAATAAATTGATTTAAACTTAGGAAAAACTATACAACTCAAACAAGATTTTAAATTTATGGGGGTTCAATTGAACCCACTATTCAACAAGTGGGTTGACCCCTGCTCATAACTAGAATTTAAATATAGTTATGATATTGCAAATGGACATTTTCAAAAATATCACAAAAAATAATTTTATTTTAAAAAACACTTTCAAAAATTCCAAAAAACCACATTTTTTCTAAAAATACCATAATTTTTTCAAAAAATCACAAAAATGATCTTGTTCCAAAAAATACAAAATCTGAAATAGCTTTAAGACATCAACTTTAAACCCTAAAACCCAAAACCAAACTCTATTCCCTTCAAAACTAAATCCTATACTCTATTTAGTGAACCCAAATCCAAAATTTTAAATTCTAAACCCTTAAAATTCACTTTTGTATTTGTAGTATTTTTGGAACATTTGAGAGTGTGTGGTATGTTTGGAACTTTTAGGAGTGTGTAGTTTTAGAATTTGAACTTCTTTTGGTGGTGTTTCAAGGAATTCTTCTATTTTTTCAAATGATGTTTATCTAAGATTTATAGTTATGATCACATTCATATAGTTAGCCAAGTGGTCGTGGTTTAATTATTACTACATTTGAGGAAGAGTCGTCTTGTTGGTCCAGGTCAGCGATCGATTACCCTTGAGTACAAATTTGCAAAATTATTTCCTCTTGATCCATCGAAAATTTTCGATGATGTCATGCATTAGACCCATTAAAAAAATTCGGTGAATGAGCTATTCGACGTTATCACTCATATTAAAAAGAAAATAAAATTTCGATTCTCAACTTTTTTCTAACTTATATATATATATATATAGTTAGGAAATTCGACTTTGAAAGCCTCGTTTTATGGACCAGTCACCCTCAAAATAAGGTTCTTTTAGAAGTTCTATAGTCAATGAAAACCTAGTTCTATTTGAATGCAAATACTTATTCTCGAGCCAAACCTTTTTAAATATCTCGGATATTCACACTATCATTTCTTTTTCTACCATAAACCAAAACGAAAAGGCACACACTTTTCTTGCTTCGTGTTATAAAGAGAGTAAAAAAGGAAAAGTGACTAGCGAGTGGGAAAATAACTGCTCGGCCATTGCAGCAGAATTTGGCCCAAAATCAGAACCCAAATAATTGTGAACCGTTTAAAACACTTGAATATATGATAGATCTATTTGGTAACAAAAAAAAAAAAAAATATGATAGATCTATTTTTACGTCTCAATCAACTTTCGATAATATTTGATGACATGATTTAAAATATCTCTTCCAACAAAACTCAAATTAAATATTTCATAAATCCATCTAAATTGCTAGTTTAACGCATTGTTGGTAATTTTATTTTCTTTTACGAGAAAATATCTAGAATTCTTATGCATTTATAATATAAGGTTGTTAAGCTACAATAGTAAATTAGATTTGTTGTTGTTGGTAAAGTTAAATTAGTTTTTAGCACCCTTCAAACCGGTTTAATCAACTCCATTTATTGGTAACTTTTTATTTTAAAATTTTATATATTAAATATGAAGTAAGTTTATTTATGTATAATCATCATATTTAATTACATATTTATTAAAAAGATATTATTTATGACATATACCGTTATAGTATTTCAAAAATTTATTATTATATAGACTATGAACTAACTTAGTATTCTTCTATTTAGTTTTATTACTTATTTTTTCTTCATATATTGGAATATATGATCTAGATATTTAGTATATATTCTAAATGTTCATATCTAATAATATATATTTTTTCTATAAATTGTGGTGATGATTCTTCATTTTTTCCTCGAATACAAATATAACATTACTTTATTCTTATTCTTAAATTTTTATTGGTAATTTTTTCTATTTTTTTATGAGTTTCACGTTTAAACTGTATTTCGATGACACTCTATATTTTCATACACATTTTTATAATTTGATTACAAAATTTAGAGTTTAGGATATGTTTGGTTTGATTTAGTATATATTTTCTATTCCCTCCGTTTTTTAATGTTTGATGTTTTTTAAAAAATATTTGTTTGAAAAAGATTGATTTCACCAATTTCTATATAGTTTTATGTTTAAATATTATAAAATTGTAAACTTTAAGACATATTAATTGAAATCATTGAAAATCTATTGGCTAAAAGATATAAAAAATTATTTATACATAAAAATATGTATTTATTACTAGTTATTTATGCGTTTTATTAATATGTATGAAAAACCTAAAAATCAATCAATAAAAAACGGAGGGAGTACATGTTATATGATTGTTTTTAGATTTTTTTGATAAAATATTAATTTTTGAAAACCAAAAAAATAATGAATCAATTGAACAATAGAATTTTAAAATAATCAGAATATAAATAAAAAATAAATTATAAAATTACTATAATTTATTTATTTTTAATAATTTTATAAAATTTATAACCGTACATCGTGACTTCTAATTGTTTTAGCTTACTTGCCAAATTGGCGTACAACCAGGGCCGGTCCTGAGATTTTAAAATTTTCTAAAGGCCGCAATCTATAATGGAAAAATATGCCAAAATTGTATAATTTTTTTTAAAAATAGGCCGTTTTCTTAAATAAAATTTTTAAATTGAAAAAAGGGCCGCAAGCGCATGCTTGCTCTGCTTGGGCTCAGGACCGGCTCTGCGTACAACCATTGCGCTTTCGTCAAGAAAGAAGCAACTTCACTCTTAGCAAGAAGAAGATGAATCCATACACCTCTTAAGTTATCATTACCAATAGTAAGAAAATGATGATCTCCTAGTTGAAGATTGATTTTACTAGAACTACCATAAAACATGTTTGGGTATGTTTTGCTTGTACAAAAACATCACATAACTCTCTATCATCAAAAGATCCTTTAATGCAACACAATTATGTAGTCCATTTTTGTAGTCTTGTACACTTTAGTCGAAACAATCCCACATAAAAAAAATATGATAAATTCCATTTTTTTCATTTGCTTTACTCATAATTTTAAAGAACGATCTTGTATTACAAGAACACTCGCAGGTTGGATCTAGTTTAATAATTATTTAAGAAACTTGGATTAGGGTAGACTGAAAGGGGAAAACAAAATTTTGTTTCAGATTTCTGTATTTGTTAATTTTAACACTACTCATTGAACTTGGTTTTGGGAACAAAATTATTTATTTATTTGTTAACGCAAACATAATTTTATTAGAGATCCTCATATAACAAATGAGAAACAAAGAAAGAGACAACAGAGCTATAATTAAAAGATAACGAACTCCATCAGAACTCTTTGACTAGAGCATCAGCAACTCTGTTAGCCTAACAACGGATCCATGAAAATCTAATCTCTGAAAACTTCCTTGCTCACCAGAGAATATCACATTTCCAATTAACAACATCAAAAGGAACGTGCTTTTGATGAAGAAGAGATGTCAAACGTTGATTATCCGCTTCCAAAATAGATCCTTCTATAATCTTGAACCTATGCACTTTGCAGAGCAAAGAGCAAAGCCTGCATTTCAGCTTTGCATTTATTACTAGTCATAAAGCCCATAACTTGATCTGTAGCAAGTAATTTTTCTGTTGAATCACGAAAAACCCATCCCGCCAATGACTGCTGACCCGGGAAGAAGCCACCATCAAAATTACATTTAATCCAATCCAAGGTGGGAGGTATCCATCGATTACCTGATGATGATGTTACAAATGGAACTGGATGGTTTGTAGGGAGATAATCATTTGCGTTGGTAGCGGCCCATTCTAACACTTTATTATATATATGTGTGACCCCAAAATAGATCTTACAATCTTCCACTGGGTCATATATGTATTCTGAAAAAATGTTAGACCTTAGTAATCAGATTCAAGGCATAAACAATCTCGTCCATTAACCATATCAACTTAGGATCATAGCGGTTTTTGTTATATCAATCATAACTAAACCTTCCATGATCACATAAATCAACATAGCTAGATGACATAGATCAATTATGAAACGTGTGACATAAAAATCACATGAAAGGTGATCGGTACATGTCGATTTTCAACTGGTCCTACTTTAGTGAGATCGTTTAACTTTATTGTACAAAGTGTAAGCCGAAACTTAACTTAAACTAAATTTCTTATTAGAACATGTGTAAAGCACAACCAAATAACATAGATGATAGTAAGATTTTTACGTCTCAATCCCTATATACTATCATAGTCATTGTAGTAAATAGGTTGTCAATCCAAATGGGTGTAATCATTAACCACTCTAGATGCAATTAGAACTATTGATTCAAACCAAGTAAGAAAATGGAGGTTTACTACTAAACGAACATAACAAACTGGAAGTAAAAGAGAAAATAAGTACTAACATGCATCAATAAAAATCTAAGGGTAAACAACACGTGAAATAAAAGTAGAAAAGAAAATGGGGGTAAAAAGCAATCAAGGGAAACCAGTTCCTAAGGATGGGGGTAATTGACTGGTGATCCTCCTTGAACTACCTAGACGCCTAAAACATGAGCTAAGCCCTAGACATCATATTCATAAAAACCAAATTCAATCCCTTGACAAATGATCTCAAACTAAGAAATATCCAGACCTAACTCTCGTTAACAGAACACTACCTATCAGACATGAAGAAACAATCTGCTAAAGTCAATAAACACCCTAAACATCCAATCCCTTGGGCTAGGTCTTTAAATCTCTAAAATCACATTGTTCAGACATTTCATCAGACACCTTTCGGGTGCGGAAATGTCTAATATCATATTTCAATTGATCATAGAGAAATAAGCATAAAGAGCTGTGAAATAGAAGGGATCTGTGCACAATCAAACTTAAGCATCTAGGAGAACCAAGGGTTCAACACCAGTCTACCCCCATCCTCAGAAACCAAGGTCACTACTCACTACTCATAGCAACTATGAAATCAGGAAACTCAGAAAACATAACTACTAAACAAAACATTAGGATCAAAAGTCAACTCTTAAAAACATTAAGAACAACAAAACAAAAAAATCAGAAGATGATGATCAAAAGCTGGAAATTAGAAATCAGGAGGTGATGATCAAGAACAGTAAGAACATAAACCTAGAAAAACAATGATCAAATGGAACAGAAACAAAACCCTGGATATGAAGATCAAAACGAATAATAAATTAAAATCATAAAATAGAAGATCAATATGCATAAGATAATCTTAAACCTCAAACTAAGCATCAGTAAACAAAAATCATAAGCAAAAAATGAAGAACATATGGATATTCGGTTAGATTATCAAGAACATTCAAAAGGAAAATCAGAGAGAAAAACCTAAAAGGGAACTTAAGACAAAGCTAAAAATGGCATAAAGTAAAAGTTGCCCCAAATGGAGGCGTTTTTAGTGCTTATATAGTGGTTTAGGAAAACCCTAAAACCACTAAAAGACAAATGTCTTAAAACTACATGTGGTCCGACTTGATCTTTGAAGAAAGGGTCTGGCTCGAGCTAAGTTTGGTCGAGGCAAAGAGGGTGTGACTCGGGTTAAAGTTGATCGAGCCGGGCTGGAGCTGGTCCAGGCCATCTGCTCGAGGTGGGCTAGAGTTTGTGGTTGAAGCGGCACATGCTGCGGTCGACGAGGCTGGTCGAGGTGAAAAGATGCGGCTCGTCGAGGTAGCTTGAGGCTTGGTCTCGACGGAAGAAGACGTGGTCAAGGCCGAGAAGAAGCAAGGTTGAGGCAGCATGTGGCTTGAGGTCGAGGCGAGAAAAGAAGGTGATGCGGTTGCGGGTTGGTTGAGGGGAAGCTGGCCTGTTCGAGGCTGACGTTGCAGGGTCGAGTTCGTCACTTAAATTAGTCGACTCCGGTTGGGTTCACGTCGGGTCCGACTTTGGGTCATGCACCTTTTTATAGTTCTTAAAATTCCCATGATGCTCCAAAAGTTCTTTAAGTACCTGAAATGTCTCCAAAATGCATATCTATGCGAATGCTAATGTAGAACTACTAAAAAATGCAAACTTACTAAGAAAGACCTATGAATGCAACATATTGACATCTAAACGACCTTAAAATGATGGTAAATGACTTCTCAAAACTACTAAAATGCAGAGACATCAATAGAACCCGAAACCGAATGACAAACTCCCACTTAACTGAATGATCCTCAAACACCAAAATGCGCATTCGTTTGAGGAACTATACGAGTGGAGATTTTCCGTAAGTGTTCTATGAAAACCTCCACTTTGTACCCTTCCTTAACTCGACATTGTAAGTCTACATATTTAGACTTTACTAAACTCCTATTATTACCGGAGTACCAAACGACTACCTTATTGTCACTATACAACTTTAATGGTACTTCAATTCTTATAGAATTTGCAGCCATGTGACAAAATATATAGTAAAATTTATCCAGCCAAATTTCCTTAAAATCATTATTAGATAACCTAATAATCTGCCAAATATCTGATTAATGATATGTGAGTATATACCCTTTGTTCTCTTTAGATATCTTATGACCCTTATGGTTGTCCAATGGTCCTAATCTAAATTGCTTAAGTATCTACCCAAAACTCTAGAAAATGTACGCAATATCTGGACGCGTATGAACTTGAGCATACATTAGACTCCCTACTGCTAATGCATAAGAGATCTTCTGCATTTCTTGAATTTCCAATTTTCCTTTAGGCACTGGTCTAGACAAAAAATTTCTCCCTTAGAAACTGGAGTATCCCTTGGTTTGCAATCCTGCATGCCAAATTTCTTAAGCACTTTATCGATATAACTCTTTTGTAACGATTCAAAAGTTCCTTGAGAAAAATCTCGATGAATCGTAATTCCTAAGATAAAAGATGCCTCACCAAAATCTTTCTTTTCAAAATTTTCCTTAAGAAATCTCTTGGTTTCAACCAGCATACTCATATTGTTAGTGGCCAATAGTATGTCATCGTCATATAAAACAAAGAAAATACACTTACTCCCACTGAATTTTTGATACACAAAATCTGCAACCAAATTCACCTAAAACCCAAAGGAGATGATAACCTTATGAAATTTGTGATACCATTGAAGAGGTGCCTGTTTCAGCCCATAGATGAATTTTGTCATTTTGCATACCATTTTCTTTGCATCACCTAAGACAAAGTTTTCTGGTTGCTCCATATAAATCGTTTCATCAATTCTCCATTGAGAAAGACTGTTTTGACATCCATCTGATGAAGCTCCAAATCATAATGTGCAACAATATCTATTATAGTCCTAAAAGAGTCCTTCGATGAAACTGGAGAGAAGGTCTTTTTATAGTCAATCCCTTCCTTATGAGTATAACCTTTAGCTACTAGACGAGCCTTATACCTTTCCACATTACTAATCGAATCCTTCTTGGTTTTATAAAATCCATTTTCAACCAATCGATTTCTTTCCTTTTGGTAATTGGACAAAGTCCCAAACCTTATTGTCTAGCATAAACTTATATTCTTCTTTCATTGCTTCGGTCCACTTATTCGAATTGGAAAAATTCATTGCCTCACAGAAGTTGATAGAATCATCTTCCAAAAGAGTTTCATTTTCCTCATGTTCCATTAAAATGCTATATAATCATCTGGAATAGTGCTTCTCTTTATTCTAGTGGACCGATGCAAAGGGACTTGATCTTGTTGCACTGGCTCTTGAGGATTTTGAATTTGACCTTCGATATCGATATCATCGACCTCCTGAGTTGGAGGAAGAACTTCATTATCAACTTGAGGTTCCAAATTTGCTTTATCCAAAGAAACTATACGAATCAGTACATTAAATGGAACATATTCTTCCTCAAAGATGATATCCCTAACTTTATTTTCCCCCAAATTCAATATCCTCAAAGAATTTAGTCGTTCCAGTCTCAAAAAATTATTTAGAGTGGAATCATAAAACTTATACCCCTTATATCGTTCTGCATACCCAACAAAGTAATTGCTCACAGTTCTGGAGTCCACTTTATTTTCATACGGCCTGTAGGGCCTAGCCTCAGCTGGAAGACCCCATATGTGAAAATGGTTTAGACTAGTTTTTTTTCCAGTCCAAAGCTCATAAGGTGTTTTTGCAGTTGCTTTAGTTGGTACTATATTAAGAATGTAAGCTACAATCCTTAATGCATATCCCCAAAGTGATTCAGGTAAGGTAGAATGACTAATCATACTCCTTACCATGTCCTTACAAGTGCGATTTTTTCTTTCAGATACACCATTCATGCTGGGAGACCCAGACATTGTGTATTGAGGTACACTACCACACTCCTCTAAGTATCTGGAAAATGGTCAAGGACGATGTTCTCCTGAACCATCATACCGACCGTAGTTTTTACTACCATAATCAGATATGATATATTTTATTCTTCGGTCGAGTTGATTCTCAACATCAGCCTTAAACTTTATGAACACACCTAAGGACTCTGATTTTTTCATGAGTAAAAAATAGGTATACATATCGAGAATAATCGTCAATGAATGATATAAAGTAGTGTCAAATATCTGTAAGTATCAACTCAAGGACTTCCATAGCTCTATATGCACCTAATTTCTTACGTATAGTATGTTTTCCTTAAATTCAATCTACACAGACATCAAAATCTGTGAAGTCAATTGAACTCAATATACTTTCTAACACAATTCGCTCAACTTTATTTCTAGAGATGTGACTTAGGTGCTTGTGCCATAGAGTTCCCGAATTTGCATTCTCAAATTTTTGTTTAGTACCTTTTGATTTGACATTTAAATTTTTAGCTTTATAATTTATAGTGTCAAGAAAATAAAGACTGTGATTGTCTAAAAGTTTACCGGTTCCAACAAAGTTTGAATTTAAAGACAAGGTAGCTACTTCGTTCTCAGATAAACAGGAATACCCTGATTTGTGTAGATAAGAACTAGAGACTAAATTTCGTCTAAAAGACGGTACAACAAAAGTGTCTTTTAAATCCAAAAAAACCGACCAAAAATAAATAAATAAATGAAAAACAGTCTAAAATGCTCGATTGCCTCCACATCTACCGGAAAATCATTAGCCACATGAATGCATTTTTCAGCATCAGTTAGTTTTCGGTATCTCAGGCAAACATGTAGTGAAACATTGATATTAGTAGTAGCACATGAGTCTGATTACCAAGTGTTTCTGGGTACATCAACTAAATTTATTTAAGACCAAACCATGGCAAGGAACATACCTTTTTTACCACGCTAAGCGTGACACTTATGGCAGTCTTTTAGGTGTCTAGCTTTCCTGCAAAAGAAACAAGTTTTCTCACCCTTAGCATGTTTTTTTTTTGGCTTGGACCTCTAGCAACTTCATTCTTAGTGGACTTAAATTTATTTATTTTTCCTAAACTTTTAGAGGTGTTAACCAAGTGAGTATTTTCTGTCTTTTCTTGTTTCATCATATCTAACACATGCACACAATATGAAATGAGCTCATTAAGAGACCATTTCTCCTCATGTGTATGTGTGTTGTAACTAGATTTCAATTGATTGAATTGAGGAGGAACATAGTCCAAGACAAAGAGTATGAGAACTTCATCCGGAAAGTGTCATGAGTTTTGAAACAATGTTGGACATTTCCAAAACATACTCCTGTATTTTTTCTTTTTCATGGTACCTCATCGTACTAAAGCGATGCAAAAGCACATATATTTCCGCTTTATCGCTTCTTGCAAAGCGCATGTCCATTTTGGCAAGGAACTGTTTGAGATCTTTGATCTCCTCACCACCTCTAAAGGTTTCCAGAATGGTATCCATAATGATCATGGACCAATGCGATTGGAACATTTCCATTTCTCATAATTAACTTTATACCCAACACTGGTGGTATATGAAGGAGAAGCAGGTTTTTCCATTCTTAGCGCAAGGTCATGATCCATCACCCCATAACGATCTTAACTTTAGTTTTCCATTCTTTATAATTGGAACCCTAAGTATTGGAATTGAACTTAAATTGGTAAATAAAGCGAAAAAATTTGCAGGAAGAGAGAACAAAATTTTATTTAATACTCACTAACTAAAGAAACCAATAATAAATAGCAAAAAATTGTACAACCCATCCAAGATACTAAATGTAATATTAATATCAAGTCTTTAGATAGTAATATTAACTACTAATGGTAATCTTGTTGTAATGATCAAACACCGACAATAATTTATTATAAATGATAAACCTTCCTTTGGGCCGATCTATCATTCACATGTTTCTATCCAGATAATTATCACGTGTTCACCATCACATATATATATGTAATTTGGCCAAATATAAACCTTCCTTTGGGCTGATTTAATATTCGCATAAATATACATATATACAATATTTAATATTTTCCATGAAAAATATCCTCAAAAATTTCACTTTGGCAACATTTTGATTCAAATTAAATCACTTTATTAAACACATATAATCAAATTTAATTGTTGATTTTAAATTTTATTTATAAATTAATTCAATTTATATTCTTGTACATACTTATAATATAAGGTTTGTGGGTTCTTTATAAAAGAATAGTACTATAGTCTAATGGTTGAAGAAGGGAAAGAAAAAAAATAGCTTGCGCCGGGCCTTGACTTAAGATGGTCCCACCACGCGAGAAAGATATTTCCCTTTTATTTTTTATTTTAATTAACTGAAGTGGGTCATATATTGGCCCAATTTTTTTTAATGAAACTGTGCGTTTTACAAGATATGCGAATGGTCCTTCTTTAACCTGGGTTTGTCAACCCTAAAAAAAAATTGCACAGCCGCCGATTGCCAATTTATTTTAATTCTTCTGTATATTTCAAAATGTTTACTAAAGATTTCGAAAAACTATAACTAAATTCATGAACTTTAGATCAAACTTTTTAGAATCAGATTCAAATATAACTTTAAAGAATATGAAATTTAATAACTCTTATCAAAGAGTGATATAAATATGCATAAAAACATATTCCATAATACTTTTTCAAGCACAAACCTTAAGAAAAATCAGATTCAACAATCTGATATTTTCACCAAAAAATAAAATCCAAATTTATTTTATAAATGAAATAAACCCGAAATTGCTTTTAATAAAACCTGATTATCAAAAGAAGCTGAATTTGGTGGCTCTGATACCAGTTGTTGGGATTTTTTTATAGATCCATAAACAATAACCATATCAGTCTCTAATGAATAAGAACAAAAGCGGAAGCGTACCTGATGAATCCATGTTTTTGGTTTCTGAATTAGGGAATGAATCTTCCAAAGCAAACTCTATATGACTTTAGATCTTTGGTGATGTGATGCAGAGAGTGTCAGTATTTTTGGTTAGGGTTGCCTTGGGGACCATAGCCTCCTATTTATAGAGAATCAATTTCTAGTTTGGCTTCTCATCAATCTATAAATTGCTAAAGGTATCCACAAATAATTATTTCATAACATTTATGCCTCAGGTCTTTACTTTATTACAAAAGTGACCACATAATATTTGACTTATTAAATAATGGTCCTAACACTTTATTATATACATGTGTAACCCCAAAATAGATCTTACAAATAAATCCGAGCAAGTCTGACTTGGTAACTTTAAATATGAAATTACTTGCACATCTGCTGGATGAAAAGTATTACTAACCAACAACTCATTCCAACGAGGAGGATTCTGAAATATGTAACTCGAAAAAAAATCATAAGCCTGAACTTAAGTATCTCCTAAACGAGGAGGTCTTGGCTGATCAAGAGGAAGCCAATGATCTGAAACCGTACATGTAGAATTTCCATCACCAATAACATATCGAATTCTTTTTTTACTATATTCAAATCTAAAAGTAGAGATTTCCAAACATACGAAGATGATTTCCCACGATCTTCATGAATGACATCTTTATTAAAATAGTACTGACCTTTCAACAATCTTGCCATTAAACTCTTTGGATAATTGATAATTCTCTAAATCTGCTTTTCTAAAAGGACATCATTGAACTGAGATAAATCATGAAAACTTAACCCTCTCTTACGTTTAGGAAAACAAAGTCTATGCCAAGCACACCAATGAAAATGTTTATGACCATGAGAATTCTTCCATTAAAAATAAGAAAATATGCATCGGTCACATAAACCTTTTTGGCATCTTAAAGCAATTCATTGAGTATATTGGTAGTGAAATTGCAACAGCCTTTAACAATAATTTTTTTTCTTTCTTGCAATAAAAATAGAGTACTCCAAGCCTATATCTTGCTATTAACCTTTTGAATAATATACTGGAAAGAATTGACTCTATTTCTTCCTATTTGTTCAGATAAAGCTAAGTACTTCCCAAATCCACTAGAATTATTTATTTGCAAAATAGAACGTATTATGCGTTAAAACTGAGCTAAAACACGAACTCCAAAATTGATAGCTGATTACTATGATTAACCTGTTTTCCAGATGCCAATTCATACTACGGATATCCGCTAGAACAGAAGCAGAATTGATCGTAGCACGACACACAAAAGCTAAAATACTTTGTGTTTCATGTCTAATTATGACATTATCTATAATCAAACCCCCAGGTACAAAAGTTGTATGCTCTTTGAAAATTAAGGAGGTAAGATGAGGTTTTAATCAGTTAACCAAGATATGTGAGATGATTTTGTAATTCACATTGCATAAGGAAATTGACAGAAATTACTCATACAAAGAGGAACTTATTTCTTCGGGATTAAACATATATTTGTGTGAATTCTTATCAAAATGCCCAGAATTAAAAAGTGTTTAATTTCACAGATAATCAGATCATTAATATCCTACCAATATTGCTGAATAAATTCTCATGTGAATCCATCTAGGCCCAGGGCTTTAAAAGAGCCAATTTCAAAGATTGATTTTTATTTTATTTTCAACACTAGTTACTGGCCGAATTAAATTAGCATTCATCATCAAAAACACACGCTTAGTGAAACCATTGAAAGCATGATAGTGATAGTTTTTATTTATTTCTAAACCACTTTGAAACATATCAGAGAAATAGCGAAGAGCAACCTCTGATATACAAACAGAACCATAATGGTAACACCCTTGATCATCTTTAATTGAATGTAGACTCTGTCGAGAAGCATGACCCGTAGAGACATGATAGTAGGATTTTTAGGTCCTACTAGGTATCAGTTACCCATCGTTGTAGTATAGATGGGTTGTCAATCCATAATGGGAATGCCCTAAACAATCTGGAATGAGATGGATGCTTTAAAGTCAAGCTAGGTTTTAGAAGGGGTGGTTTGCTAAAAGGTCCTAAGTTCAATGAACATAAAATGCATAAACATAAAAAGAAGCATAAAAGGCTCAAATGTAAAAACAGATTAAAAGCAAAGAGGGTGAAATGTGTAAGCAATGTAAAGCAGTTCCTGAGGACAAAGGGTAATTGACTAAGGATCCATCATGCGCTACCTAAGTACCTAACATACCTCATAGATGAGCTACCCCTAGAAAATAGCAACATAAGCAACCAATTCCAATTCCTTGGCAATCAATCTCAAGTAAAGCAGTCACATACTCAACTGCCGTCATAGACGGTGACTACCTAGCAGGGATGAACAACAACTACTATAGTCAATAAGCTTTCCAAACATATGATGCCTTAGAAGGGGAAAACGAATCTCTGAAATCACCTAGGTCCGGACACCTTCAGTGACTCATCTACTGGTGTTGAAGGGCCTAACTGCGGGTTTTCAGTCCCTTCCGGGTAGAAATACAATCAGCATTACGAACATGTGAAACAGAAGGGATCTAAGAACAAACAACTTAGGTACTAAGGTGAACCCAGAACATCAACCCTAGTCTACCCCCATCCTCAGGAACTTAGATGACTACTCACTACTCATGGGAGTAGAAGCAGCTGAAACAGAAAACATAACTTCAAAGGTAAACATGCAGATCTAAGAAACATGTGAAGAACAACCAGAACACAAACCTAGAAATGAAGAACATCAATAAAACAGTAAACATAGATGAAGAAAAAAAATTAAAACAAGAGATTAAAGTTTAAACGAAAATAGAGATGAACCAACTAAACAACAACCTAAAGCTAAGCAAGAAAGCAAAAGAAAAACAGTAGATTAACTTAAAACTTGAAAAAAATCTGGTTTTTACACCAAGAACATGAAGAACAACAAAGGAAAACAAAAACCTAAGACTAAAACCTAAAAAGGAAAGAAAACTAAGCTTCTTGCAAATGGAGGCGAATTAGGGTTTTTATAGTGTTCAGAGAAAATCCCTAATTCGCACTAAAGACAAAAAGCTAATCATTGTCTTGGATCTTCGGCCTTGGTTCAGGTGATATCCATATTTGAGTTGGTCGGGTCAAAGCGTGTTTGACTTCGAGTTGGTAAGTGTGTGATCGATCTGAGCTGGGGATGCTTGAATGAGATCGATCTAAACTGAAGTGTGTTTGAGAGTAGGATCGATCCAGGAGTTGAGTACCTGAGATCGATCAAAACAAGTTTGGGATCGATTTTATTTGAGTGCGGGATCGATCCTGCCTTTAGGTTGGATAGATTCATACTTAGCTCAGCTTCTGTTTCTTGTACTTCCTTAGATTCGTTTGGGACTTCACAAGTTTCTTTGAATTAGAGAGAGAGATCGATCCATGTAAGGGTGAAGATAGATCCATGCTGAGATGGGATCGATCTGAGATCGATCTAAAGAGAGTGCGGGATCGATCTGGATAGAATGCAGATCGATCCAGAAGCTGGTGTTGGGATCGATCTGGACTTGATGTAGGAGTCCTTGAGATCTATCCATGCTTGTGTTGGGATCAATCCGGGTAGGTGTTGGGATAGATCCAGTCCATTCCATGCTATGTGCTGCTCCATTCAATGTTAAATGCTGCTTTTCTGAAATCTCAGAAATTCTTTCCGAAAACTCCTGAAAGTCCTGAAAAATCTCCAAAATGCGTGCATATGAAAATTCTAATGGAAAAGTCCTAAAATCATAAACTTACTAAAATCAACTATAAATGTGATGTATGCACGCTTCTAGACCTCGATTTGATGCTAATTGATATGGAAAATCCATGAAAATCCAGAGTCATCAACTCCCCCGAACTAAATCTTTGCTTGCCATCAAGCAAGTAATTCATAAGTCTGGGAGTGAGGTTTGAAAGTGGGAACTCAAAACCAAAACATGCTGCAAACACATGTAATATTAATGTCTTGGTTACTACTTCTAGAATGCAATCCTAAGTTCATCCTACTTTAAAACTTTAGCCATACTCATCACAGTTCATCACAGACCAATTCCAACTTCCATAATGCATTCAAATTCGTTTGTCCCTTTAACATTCATTAACCAGGAACCATGGATCAAGTCATGTGCCTTCAATGAACTCATTTGGTCAAGGATAGGATAAGGAGTAAAGATGACCCCTTCATGCAGTGGTCAGTAATTCGGAACAAGGGCTCTCTCAAAAAGGGAATGAGCTTTAGCAGAAGGCTAAAGGTAAGAACACTTAGATGCATACATAAATAAGACCTCATCTACCCAATGCTAATGAGACCTAAGTTTCCTAATTCTACCCAGAGATGCTTCCTACTTCTACCCTTTTGAAACTTCAAAGTGATCATACCCATTTACATTCCCATTTTTCATTCTTTCTTTGTTACCCTTAGGAGAGACTTCTTTTTTAGATGCTGCTAGCTGTTTCAGGAACTTACTTTCTTAAAAACTTAATAGCTATTGACCTTTTTACTTGCACTATCTTTTGGGTTTTACCCTTTTGCATTCATTGTTATATATTTCTTCTNTTTTTTTTTTTTTTTTCCCATTTTGCATTTGCCATACCCCTTTTGCTTGCCCCCCCCCCCCCAAACTTTTTACTAGCATGTTCTGATTTTTCTTTCTTTTCATCTCCTAAGGTTCTTTTTTAACACTTCCCATTGTTACCAACTACCAATATCCTTTTCATTCATTTCCACCCAAAACCAACAATTCAAAATCGAATCCCACCTAGTCC
>OVBE01009222.1:0-16273 GCA_900406425.1 Iberis pinnata | reverse complement strand
CCCCTTCCTGTAACCACTGAACACGGCTTTTTTGTTTCCAGTATAACTCCTCTGCCGTCATAGCGATGCGGAGATCATTAGTTAAACGGGGAATATCATGAACAAAGGCGTCATCCGAATAGGCCTGTTCCAGACGCTTCTGTAAATCCGCCACTACCTCACCTGAATTTTGGTAATCTTTATGTCGCCATCTGGAGATCGCACCTCGACAGGACTTTATTCGAGAGCTAATGCTTGCACTCTCATCTGAAAGCGTGGCTGTCCATCCAATACGGATTATGTTCTCAAAGTCCGGGTTTGCAACCCATCTTTTATCGAAACGGAACTGTTTACCACCATTGAACCGTTTCTTCTTGATTCGCAACAGAACAGGACGATGATCAGAGCCTTGGAAGCTGAGATATTCGATGAAAGAGTGGGAAAAACAATCGTACCAGTCTTCATTTCCCATCCCTCGATCTAAACGACACCTAACAGTATAGGCTCCTCGTCGACCAACCCAGGACATACAATTACCCGTAAACGGGAAATCAACCATACCGCAACACTGTTTCATAAGTCGGAAATCAAGGAAGGAGTTCTCACTCCGTAAACGTCCCCCCTGCTTCTCATGGTGATCGACGATCTCATTGAAATCTCCGATTAAAGCCCATGGGGCGAAACGCGTAGAATTAATTCGCTTTAAATATTCCCAAACTCTTTCGCGATTGGTAAGAACAGGTGCACCGTAAACAAAAGAGACAAAAACTTTATTACTTTCAATGGTAATCATAGTGTCGATTACATTTTGATTGGAAGAAAGAACAACAACTTGAAAATGAGAAAGAGCGAGAAGGGCTAATCCCCCACTCCGACCAGAAGGGTCAACAGTAAATAAAAAATCATAGCCAAGGTGGGCTTGAATGTCTTGAAGAAAAACTTTTGATTGCTTGGTCTCCATAAGAAACAAAACTCCAGGGAACAACGTGCGCCGAAATTCCCGGAGTCGACGAATTGCCAAGAAGCTTCCCGCTCCTTGGCAATTCCAGCTCAAGATCATTTAGCCCTCCGCCGGTGGTTGTCTCTCAACCACCTGGCTTTCATTTTCCTCAAACTCACGACCTCCAGGAGGATCCATCTTTGAGTGGGATGGGTTCATATCAGCAATGGTATTAGAGTTACCTTTCAAAGCAGCCGTTTGTCTTCTGAGCTTATGACCCTTAAAAGGATCATGACAGATCTTCTTCTTCGGATGGAGAGATTTGCCAAAGCGAGACTCATCTTTAGAGATAAACGGAACTAAAGCACTTTTTAATGGAGAGATTATGTCACTAAAGTCCATTTGGTTATAACCAGAAAAACCATTATCATTTTTCGGGCCATGCAATAGAGGACTAGCGAAAGGGCCAAAAGTGGATGCAAGTGTGTCTGCCATATGATCATCTGATATTTGGGCCAAAAAGGCACTTGAAAGCCCAAGTGATGCATCCGATTTGTCACCTTGTTCCTGGGCCTCCGACATGTGGATTGATGGAAGCCTTAATGGGCTTTGTTGAATCTGCTGGGCTTGGATCACAGCTCCTTGGGCCTCAATAGCGACATTGGTCTCTTTGTTCAGGTCAATAGGAGGTCTGCTGGACAGTCATATAAATTAGTAAGAGAAGATACTCGTCTTCAAGAGACAGCTCAGTCGACGCTGGCGGCGACAACGGGACCCATACGTGATAGCCAATCATGTGAAACGGTCGTGCCACGTCTGCAATAACGGACGAACTGTGGGCCCCTCAAGCAGCGGTTATGTCGTGTGGCTTTAATTGTTCTAATTGGTTTCGTTCGCTGTAACGGACCTCTCTCCCCACGTTCTTCCTCAATCATTTTTTTTCCCGTTCTCTCTCTATTTACCATTTTACCCTTTCACTTCACTATTTTCACTTTGGCCTTTGTGAAAATCTGTGAATTTTTGGAGAATAATCTTCTAATTTAGGTATCGTATAATTTCACGTATTTTGATATGGTCTTTAGTAAATAAATGAAGGAGGGTATTTTCGTAATTTAGTATTTTTTTAACTTTTGTTTGTCTACATCATCTCTCCTTTGACGTTGAAAAAGCCATTCTCACCTCTGCTAATTTTTCCACAGATTACAAAGACTCTCTCTTCGCTTTTTCTTTCTATCAGTCCATAAGAATCTTTATCATAAAAGCATCAGGCTGTCTTTCGTAATCGAGTAACATCAGGTACCGATTGCGATTTTGCCTTTTGTTCATTTCTCTATCTTTCACTTTTGTCTATTATTCTTTTTGGTTTTTGTTGGGTGAGTTTGTTCTTGTTTGTGGGGTTTTTTGTTTTGTTAGGGTTTTGGGATATAAATCTTACACTGAAACCCAGAGGCCTTTCGAATTTGAATTCCGTGATTAGATTTGATTTAACGTTGAAAAGATTCGTTTTCTATCTGAATAGTTGATGATCATAAGATAGCTTCTTTGGCACAAATGATTGGCAGTGAATTTTTATGATTTACCGCTTAGATTCAGTGTTAAAAAGTTTTTGTTACCATTGAAACATTTTCAGATGGAAGAATGAGTGGTGACTCCTCAATAGAAGTTTGAATAAATCTGAGCTGAGTTCTCTTTCATCATCTTTGAAGTTGTTGTTGCTAAAATGGCGTCCGAGGATGATGTTATTGTTGTTTTAGAATCAAAGAAAGAGGAAGAAGATGTTGTTGTTGTTGTTGAGGACTTATCTACTGAGAAAGCTGATGATGTCAATGCTAATGATCCAAAAGATGAACCTTCTGAGCCACTAAAGGTAATAATGCTTTCTTACTACAAGATTCTGTGTGTTTTGTAGTCTAAACATTTCTCTGTTGCAGGAAGTAAACCTTCCTGAGTCTAGTACTTCAGTGAAGAGTAAAACAGCTAAGGATAATAAACCTGTGAAGAAATCTTCAGGGACTTTTTCTAGGAGTCCAAGATTCCTTTCTCAAAGCTCTTCATTTCCAACTAAAGGAGCTTCTAAAAAAAGCATTGATGCAACACCAAAGAATACTCCTAAACCCATTGTTGGAACTGGATCCAAACCAAAGGCCACTCCATCTTCAAGTGCTGCTGCGAATTCCACTAAGCGCACCAGTTTAGCATCAAAGATCTTCAAAAAGCAAACTATGGTAACTACTGAATTAGTTTAAAACGCAATCTGTTTTGTTCGTTCTCAACTTATCAACTTCTTTGATGCTGTGTCAGCCTGTGAAAGTCATTTCTAAAGATGCAGCTTTGGGTCTTACTTCCAAGTAAGTCAGACTATTTTCTCATTTCAAATACACAAACTGTTGAATGATATAAGAGCTAACCAAGCAAATATACAAAGGTTGAAAATCTGAATTGTCTACTAAATTGTTCTCCTGCAGCAATTGCAGATTGGGAGATGAAGTTTCTAAGTCTACTAATGATGAAACAGCAAGCAAGGATGTTGAAGAGGCTAGTTCAACCCCTGCTGTGTAAGTCCTCTTTCTTTACTTTGTTTAGGCAGATATGTTTCCATAGTGATGACTGATGAATGTTGAAATGTAATTTTACAGGGTGATAGAAAAAGTATCTAAACCTGTGAAAGCTGAAGTAGCAGGCAAGGAAGATGATGACACTCGTTCAACTACTACTTCGTATGCTTTCTCTTCATGTTCTTCTTAATGTTCATTAATTAACACATGTATCTCTATATATATAACCTTTAAGATGTTCAATAGAACTTCTACACCTCGTGGGCGGAGAAGTAGTGTTGGATCTGCATCTGGATTCTCTTTCAGATTGGAAGAACGTGCCGAAAAACGAAAGGAGGTTGATGCTCACGCTTATGCTGATAATCTTTTCATTTAACTTCTTAGTTTCCTATTAACTTGTGTTTACCTTTCAGTTCTATATGAAACTAGAAGAGAAGATCCAAGCAAAAGAAGTGGAGAAGACTAATCTGCAGGCGAAATCAAAGGTTAACATAGAAGAAAGACTCTCTTCTTTTATGATTAAAGAAAACTATTATTGGTTTGACATTTGTTTTCATTTGGTTTTAGGAGAGTCAAGAAGAAGAGATCAAAAGATTGAGGAAGAGCTTAACTTTCAAGGCTGGTCCTATGCCAAGTTTCTACAAAGAACCACCTCCTAAGGTTGAATTGAAGAAGGTTTGCTTCTTTCTTTGCTCTTCTTTTATGATCAAAAATTTTCCGAAATTGTTGTTATAATATCTATAAATGTTGTCAGATACCAACTACTCGTCCTAAATCACCAAAGCTAGGACGCAGAAAGAGTACTGGTGATGCAACAGTAGGTGAAACCGGTCCTCGTGTGACAAAACCAAAAGACTCTCCATCATCATCTGCATTGAAGAAACCAGTAACAAAGTCTCAGCCAGAGAAGTCAGTGAAGGGAAAAGAAAGGAAAAAGGAAGGGAAAAAAGAAGATTCAGAGAAAAGAGTAGAGGAAGAGAAGGCTTCTTCTGTAGCTGCGAAACCCGAAGAGAAGAAACCGGATTCGGAAAACATTCAAATGAAGGCTGAGATTATGACAAATGAAGTTGCAGTGGGAGGCTGATGCGTTTTGCAAGCTATCTCTAATGTCTTGTTTTAATAAGTGTCAATGTGTATAGAGTTTTATTTTACAGCGTCTATTTTGAAAAGTTACTCTGCATTCCTTCAGATTTTTGTTTATTTTTTGGGTTTTGAAATTAAGCTTAAGTGCTTCTTAAGATAAGGTCTTTATTGTATTGAACTCAAAAATGTAATTTATATTGTCTTTTTTGTCACATTAATTTCTGTATCACAACAAACCGATCTAATAATCCAAACTATTCAATTTGATTTCTAGTTTGGTAATAAAACGACATAGGTAATACAACTACTATATCAATCTATACTTGTTTGAAACATATATAGTTATGAGATGGTATATGTGTGAATTTGAAAAGCATAACAAAATAGTGAGTTGATATGTTTTGGTTATTGAATTTTTTATAGGATATCTGTTAAAATGATTACTTCGCTATGAGTTGATTTAATGGCTTCTTCATGATCAGCAAAGATTATTATATAATGGTTTTGAAGTTGATCCCATGTCTTTATCAAATAATATTTTGAGGTTGTTTTAGAATATATATAAATACTCACTAACAATCCACCACAATTATTACTATTAAGTCAATCAAAATTACATGAAAACAAAAAAATGCCCCACACACTGACCTGCCCTCGTGGCCAGTGCCCACTTCCTCCTAATATATTCACAGCATCTTAATATTCTCTCAAGATGAGTATAAATGAGTGTTTTGAAAACCGGATTAGACCAGAGATACAATCGGAAGAGTATTTGGTTTGGGTTGATAATAAAATCCAAATCAAATCGATTAAAAATCAGGATCCTATCGTTACAAACTCAAGTCGAATCGATAATAACATCATATAACTTAGTTTATTATGTTTTTAAAGTAATTTTTATTGAATCTAGATTTAAAATTTTGACATGTTTTTATTCATTATTGTAACGGTTTACTTTGACTAAATTTTATGATTATAAAGTGTGAGTTTTTCAAAAGTAAAAGTAATATGAGTATAACACTAATTATATATACATATAAAAATTTAACAAGATCATCAAAGTAGATCGAACCCGATCAGATCGCATTAACCCAATAAATTTCTGATTTGGTCTCCGGTCCGGTTTTAAAACATTGATTCATTCATAATTTTTACATAACATCTAATTTGTAAAGTAGATTTGAAATTTCTATTAACATAACAAAAACTACTTCCACAACTCTTAATCCAAGTAAAGACTAGTTGAACTAAGGTTCAACAATTATCAATATAATATGTTAAGTGAAAGGAGTGAATTAATAGGATAGGCACACAAATTGATCCTCTATTTTATTATTCCATATAGTTTTTATAACTTGTATTACATTAATTTCTATGGCATTTTTCACGCACCATCAAATAACAAACTTAACCCAATGTTGCCGAGCACATAGTGGTCTAGTGGCAAATCCCTAGCAGTGACTCAGGCACCCCTGCGCGTGTTCGCGGATTCGAGTCCTGATGGACACTAATCTCTAACTACTAACTTTGTGACAAAAAAAAAAAACCAATGTCTACTGTTCATGTATCTATATATATATTTGATAATACAAAAAAATTACAAACCGAACATACAAACCACAACGAACCAAAAATCACATCATTTACATTTTCAATCTTTCTGCTTTTTTTTTTTTGTTCTTTCTTTGAGGTGTTTACTTTACAGAATTAAGAATTTGGGAACATGAGTTTTATTTTGAGAAGGTGTGAAATCACTCGCACGAGAAGAGCCTTGACTCAATCATTCTACAAGCTACTTCCATTAACTTACCTGCATAGATTTTGATTAATCATATCATTAGTGACTTTTACCAAATGATTCGAATACACTGAATAAATGATTAACGACAAAATCCAAAATCTTTTATAATTTATGTTTTTGGGTTTTAGTAAACACAATGACAATCTGTCGTTAACGACCAATATGTCTCACAACTTGTCTTTTTTTTTTTAATAATAAGAAAACATTTTCGTTTATTTAATGATTATACGGGACTATTCGTCGGTGGGTTATAATATTTGTAAAATAATACATGGAATAAAAAAACACACAAAATTTGTTAAAAAGAAGTTTGTCTCCACTCTCTTATACGTTTCTACTTTATTCCAAATCCCACATGTTTACTTACTTCTACTCTCATTTTAGTAGACCAAAATTGATGGTTGCTTATCTTAGTATTCTACAAAATATTTAGTATAGTAGTAATCTTTAAAATAACAATTTTTGTAGTATTTTTTTTTATTGTAGGGAATAAGAATTTTACTATAGTATTAACTAGGGCCAATAATATAAATTAAATCGAATTTCGTTTTGATAATCGATCGGCACACAAAAATTTCAATTTTGGTAACTGAACCGATAACCGCTCGGTATATCTTTTATTTTTTACTTGAAAAAACCGAAAAATCCAAAAATCCTGAAAATAACAAAAAAAAACTGAATCGAAAAACCAAAAATAACCGAAAAATAACCAAAACTTAACAAAAAAATTAACCGAATAAACCGAACTTCAAAAACAAAAAATGAACCGAATAAACCGATTTTCGAACGGAATCGAACCGAAATTTTATTCGATTTATTTCGACATACAAATCCAAAAACCGAAAAAACCGACCTGAATCGAACTAATTGTGACAAAAAAAAAGAGACTAAAGATGGAAATTTAATTATTACCTCGTCTTTGTTTCGCAACTTTCTTAACAACCGGAGCAGCTGATTTAATCTCCGTCGCCGGAGTCTCATTCATCGGAAACAAGACTCCGTCAATACCTTGAACTGAAATCCTTCCGTCAGTATAAATATCAGGATCAAACAAGTAAGCAGAGCCTTCACCATGTCCGAATTTAACGGAACCGTCAGCTTCTTGAGCCAACACTTTATGTGGGAATCTCAACGAATCGTAATTCACTTTACCGAATCTCCGTACAGCGTTGTACATACTCTCCTCGGTTTGATACTCCGGTATGATATGGTAATACACAATTTGTTCAGGAGCACCTGGCTCACTTAACTGATCTGTAGTAAGCTTAGCCATAGCTTCATCGTTTGGAGCCAGGACTGTTAAAACGTAACCTTCTGAAACAAGTCGACCCATTTCGGTGGCTAATGAAGTTAAGTTGACGAGAATGTCAGCCATTTCGTTATAGCCACCGTAATGGAGAAGAGTGTGGATGAAATCTTTTACTTGAGCCTCACCGTTGAAATGGTGACGTGGACCACCTGGTCCAGGTGCTGGAGCCGGAGCTAGAGAAGGACCTGGTAATAAATTTGATAAAGAACAAAAACAAAAATATTTAAGAACAATTATAATAGATTTTCATAATCATATATTTAAAATATTATTTTAATTAATATTATATATTTTATTTGTTTTGTTAGAAGTGTTATTTAAAGTTTTGTATTTTTATAAAAACAACAATAAATTTTTAAAACCAACTGATAAAAAAATTTACTTAATTATTCTATTGATTTAAAAAATTAAACGTATTTAACTTTTTATTAAAAACCTACAAAAATAATTAATTTGGAAGAAAACATAATTCTAAAATACAGTAATATATATATATACATATTATTTTTATTTTATTTTTTAAAAATATTCACCGTCAATCTCAACTTTTTAATACCTGGAGACATAGCATCGTAGATTGGGAGGACCGGAGGAGATCCGGCGGGGACGGGAGGAGCTGATTTCTTGAGACGGTGAGTTCTTGGGTCAACCTCAGGAGCTCCTTCCGGTAAAACAGCAGAGATTGAACGGAGACTACGACGACGATTAAAATCTTCTTGAACAGAGCGAGGAATAAGAAGACGTTCAATGCCGTGAATAATTCCGTCAGGTCTAATGACGTCATCAGGACGAATAATCTCAGCAGAATCAACTTTTAAACGAAGAGAAGAAGGAGTGTCAACAACGGAGAGATGAAGATGATGGTTAGAGAGAGTACGGTGACGATGAGAGAGAGAAGACCATTGAGTAGATATGATACGACGAGGAAGAATATGAAACATTAAAAGAGATTGTAAAGATTTGAGATTTCTTGGTTCGAGTAAGAAAGATTTAAAGAGAGGGTCTAGATTTCGTTCTAAGGCTTCGTTACGAGGAGCAAAGATAGTGATATTGTGTTGACCAACTGCTTCTTGGAGTGTCTCAAGGAGAAGAGCTTTCTCTACTAACTCAGCTAACTCTGTGTAGTGAGAGTCAAGAAGAGCTACTAGAACTGAATTCGAGTTTATTTGACCCGACCCGGGTTTATCTGGTAATGCAGTAGCAATGGAAGCTGCTAGGATGAGGAGGAGAAAGAGCTTTGAAACGCCATAGGAGGAATCCATGGCGGTGAATAGAGAGAGAGAGAAGAAGAAGAAAGTGTCGGCAAATTGAAGAAAGATGAAGAAGTTGGTGTATTTGCTTGTGAAGGAGAGAGAAAGAAAGAGAGAGATTCTGATGCTTGCTTGATGTGAAGTTTCTTCTTTCTTTCTTTAATATTTTTTTGTTTGTTGGGTGTTTTTTGTTATTTTTTAGTTTTTTGGGGGTGAATTGAATGTAAGAAATTAAATGGAGAGTACACGAGACACAAAGGTATGTCTCATCGTGTCACTTTGTTTAGATTTTACAATATGCCTTAAACAACAGAGCCTCTCTTTCAGACAAAGGCTTTCGACATTCTTCTGTTTAACAACTCGCCACTGTGTCAGTTTCTGACTCGGTCCGTATCTAAAGTTCACTTCAAGTATAAACTTCCCATCTTTGTAATTGTTTTTATAAAATAAACAAAACGTACAATTCAAACAATTTTAATTCCTATTATTAATTTAAACTCACGTATGATTTATAGTTACGTTATCGATGTATGGTTAAACTAATTCGTACCTCGAACTTTTAAATATGAAAGTACTTACGTAGATTTCATCAGCTTAGTGTCGAATATATTAGTATAAGAATACTTAAATTGTAGTATAATAAAGTCAGTTAAGGAAGGTACAATGTCTTTTGTTGAAAATATATATCGATATAAACTTTTGATCTAACATTCTGTGATTTTTGTAATAAGAATATTTGGTCATGGTGTAACGATTCTAGCCCCGATTTCTCACCACAACAACTCGAATGAACCAAAATTTACCAAACACAAAATCAAATTAGAAAAACTAGAAGAAGAACAAATTGAAAACAGAGAAAGAAACGAGAAAGAATTTACACACAATTGTTTACCCAGAGTTCACCGAGATGGCTACGTCTCCGGGGCCTGATTAGGCAATTCACTATATGATCAAACTGATTAGAAGCTCACGCTCTCTCTCTCTCTAGATCTAAAGATCGTAATCACACATATATACACATATAAGACTCTGTTTTTAGCTAAAACATAATTAGTTACATCAGTTAACGGTTTCAACAACTTAACCACCTAAACCTACTAAGAAATGATTTAACCCAACTTGAATTAAATCTGATTGAACCACCTCTCAATTTTGGCAACCACGCCTGGTTTATATGTAACTGATTTGAATTAGATTATTAGCACCAAACCTTAACAATCTCCACCTTGATGATAAGTCTGATTCAATCTCTGCAATTAACTGATGCACAATCTTGTCTTACTAACCAGGCACACACCTCAGGCTATCAACTAATGATGATGAGTCACTCCAAGAAAACTCAGAGCTTCTTCAAATTTATTCATAGGTACACACTTGGTCAAAATATCTGCTGGATTCACTGATGTTAGTATTTATTGAAATTTCACATCACCCTGATCAATTATATCCCGAATGAAATGAAGCTTCCTGCTTATGTGTTTGGTTCTCTCATGATGAACATTATTCTTTGCCAAGCACAAAGCATTTTGTGAGTCACACCAAACCTCTATTGAATCTTGTTTGAATCCTAGCTCTTCAGTTAAGCCTTTGAGCCAAATTACTTCCTTAATTGCCTCAACTAAAGCCATATATTCAACTTATGTAGTTGACAGAGCTACAACATGTTGCAGACTTGACTTCCAACTGATTGTATTTCCACAAGCCTTGAACACATAACCAGAGATTGATCTCCTTTTATCCAAATCCGAGGCAAAATCAGAATCACAAAACCCCTCCACCTTGAACTCTTTACTTCTTTTGAACACAATCCTCTTATCTTGAGTACCTTTTAGATACCTTAATATCCATTTGACTGCAGAACAATGTACTAGGCCAGGTTTACTCATATATCTGCTCACCAATCCTATTGCATAGCTCAAGTCACACCTTGTACCAGTCATTGAGTACATGATGCTTCCAATAGCATTTGCATAAGAAACATTTTCTAGTATTGTTTCCTGCTCTGAGTCTTTAATCACTGACAACTTAAAATGAGAGCCAATTGGAGTGGACATAGCTTTTGACTCTTCCATTATGAACACCTTTAGTACCTTTCCAATATAACCAGACTGAGACAAAGTCAATATACCAGCTTTCTTGTCCCTGATTATATCCATACCAAGAATTCTTCTTGCAGGACTAAGATCATTCATATCAAATATGTTGCTTAACAACTCTTTTACCCTTGATACTTCACTTTTTTCCTTTTATGCTATAAGCATATCATCCACATACAATAGCAAATAGATGTAATTCCCTTCTGATAATTCTATGTAGTACACACATTGATCAAACTCACTTCTTTTGAACTCCTGATCTTTCATAAAGCTGTCAAAACATTTGTTCCACTGGCTAGGAGCCTGTTTAAGTCCATACAGAGAGTTTTGTAGAAGGCATACATGATCTTCTTTTTCTTTTTCCTCAAAACCATCTAGTTGATCCATGTAAATCACCTCATCAATGTTACCATGTAGAAACGTTGTTTTCACATCTAATTGTTCTAATTCAAGATCCATATTCACAGTGATTGAAAGTACCAGTCTAATTGATACATGTTTCACCACAGGGGAGAAGATCTCTTGATAATCAACACCTTCCTTTTGTAAGTACCCTTTTGCAACAAGCCTTGCTTTGAACCTAGGCTTTTCTACTCCAGGTATTCCCTGCTTAACTTTGTACACCCATTTACAACCCATTACCATTTTTTTGTTTGGTCTTGGAACAATCCTCCAGGTTTTATTTCTATCAAGAGACTTCACCTCTTCCTTCATAGCTTGAAACAACATTTCTGATTCTGCACTTGACATGGCTGAATCATAGTCCTTTGGTTCATCAGCACCAATATCTTCATATGAAATAAGAGAAAATTCAGGCATCTCATAATCATCATACCTTGCTGGAGGTACTATGTGTCTCTTTGGTCTCTCTCTTGCTAAATGATAACCACTTGGAACACCTTCTTGTTATGAGTCTGAACTTTCACTCTCATTTTGACCTGTCACAGGTTCTCCGCCTGAATCCTCATATTCTTTTACTTTTTCTTTATCCACATCAATACCCGTTTCAATCTTGAGCTCATATGTTGTTAGCCCTGATGATTTCTCCTGAAGTGTATTACTCTTAAGATCCTTGTATATTGTGTCTTCAGTAAACATTACATTTCTACTAACCATACACTTCTCTTCTTCTAACAACCAGACTTTATAACCCTTTGTACATGTTGGATATCCAATAAACACACCTTTCAAAGCTCTTGGCTTCAGTTCTCCTTGGTCTTTATGAATGTACACCACTGATATGAACCTTCTGAGAAGCTTGTAACCAGGTACCTTGTTGTCTATGGCAGATGCTGGACTTCTGTTAATTAGGTACACATATGTTGGTACAGCCTCAGTCCAAAACTTTTCACCTAGGCCAGATTCATTTAGAATGCACCTTACCTTTTCCATTATAGTCCGGTTCATACGCTATGCTACATCGTTCTGTTGAGGAGTGTAGGAGCAATTCTTATGCCTTTCTATTCCGTTTTCTTTACACATGTTGTCAAACTCAAGATTGAAAAATTCAAGGCCATTTTCAGATCTTAAGAACTTGACCTTTCTGTTTGATAGATTTTCTGCAACTCTTTTCCAATCACATAATCTAGAATATGATTCATTTTTGGTTTTCAGGAAATAGGTCCATACCTTCCGTATGTAATCATCAATGATGCACATGTAGTATTGATTTTGAGACAAGCTTTGAGTCACATTTTGTGATCCCCAAAGATCAGCATGTACGTAAGTTAGTATGTCCTTTGTATCATGTTTATCTTCATGGAAATTGGTTTTCTTGTGTTTTCCCATGACAAAATTCTCACAAAAGTCCATACTACATATTCTTCTCTTGTCTAACAAGCCTTTCTTTGCTAAGATATTGATCCATTCATGCCTAGATGACCAAGTCTCATGTTCCACAACACTGTTTCATCCTTTTTGAGCTTAGTGCTGTCACATTGTTCACTTGCTCAATCTGTGTTCACCATCTAGTAAGTACAGTGAGCCTTTTAATGTTCCTTGAAGCCCCAGCTTCCCATTCTTGTAATATCTTGTTTCCCATTACCTCTTGAGTGTGTGAACCCAAGGATGTCAAGAGTACCAGTTGATATCAAGTTTCTTTTGAGCTTTGGGAACATATCTTACATTAGTGAGTTTCTTCACTGATCCTCCATGTGCCACTATATTGATTGTTCCCATCCCTTTCACTGACACAATGTAGTCATCTCCTAAGAGAACTTGACCTGATTCAACCTCTTGATAGGTATCAAACCAGTCCCTCCGTGATGTCATGTGATATGAACATCCAGAGTCTAGAATCCACCTTTCTTCATGCCAGCATTCAGAGACAGCTAATGCATCACTTTTGTCTGGTACCTCAGTTACTACTGCAGCTTCTGCAGCATCATCATCTTCCCCATACTTCTTCTTTCTTGCATAACAGTCCTTCTTCATATTCCCTTTTTGCTTGCATAACCAACAAGTTATTTTAGTGCCAGATCTTGACCTGCTATTCTTGGAATTGTTACCAGGTTCTTCTCTTTTCTGTGGCCTTCCCCGAGCAAAATGGACCTCACCATTTCTTTGTGTGATGCCTGAGTCTTTTGATTCATTGAGCTTAATCTCTTTTGATTTGGCTGCACTTGTGACTTCCTCTATTGATAGAGTTTCCTTGCCATATTTTAGAGTTTCTTTTAACTGATTGTATTGCATTCCCAGGGAATTCAAAAGAAGTATGGCATGTACTTCTTCTAAAACATTCACACTTACACTTAAAAGATTAGATACAAGCTTAAATAACTCATCAACATTTTGATCAATCGTTTTGGATTCAGTCATTTTAAACGTATAGAACTTATGCTGAAGGTAAATTCGGTTTGGAAGAGATTTTGACATGTATAACCTTTCTAAAGAAGACCATATTGATGATGCAGTAGTATAATGCTCAATCTTTCGTAACACATGATCACCAACATTTAGTACAATCAGATTCATCGCCTTCTCCGATCTTTCAAGCAAGTCATCTTCAAATTTCTCCAATCTCTCTTTGTACTTGTCCCATCATCCTCATCTTTCTTGATTTCTGGTCTTTCCAGAGACAAAGTATCCGTAAGAACATCCTTCAAACCGAGAACAGACAGATGCGCAAACATCCTTTTCTTCTATAGTGAGAAATCACCACTTCCATTGAATCATTCAACCTCGATTCTTGCATTTGCCATTTCTGTAGATTTCCTAAGGCTCTGATACCAATTGTAACGATTCCAGC
Source organism: Iberis pinnata (assembly GCA_900406425.1). Lineage (NCBI taxonomy): Eukaryota > Viridiplantae > Streptophyta > Magnoliopsida > Brassicales > Brassicaceae > Iberis > Iberis pinnata. Next base: position 2,013 of record OVBE01009222.1, on the reverse strand, counting down.
CCCAATTTCTGTTAGAACTCAAATATTTGACAATGAGTTTTACCAATGTTCCGGCGAGTTCTCCGGTGAAGACGTTCACCAGAATGACCGGATTATGGGTGCATCAGAATCCTTGTAACGAGCACTATAAGTTGGAATATTCATTTGTCAAATTTGAGTGCATTTTGAATGAGAAATGGAGATGTAAAGAGATCAACTTAAACATGCATAAACACAAAAGTGTTGACTTAGTGTTGACTAAACCCATTAAGTGGTTTTTATCCCACATTGCTAGTAGAAACTTTTTTCCACTGGTATATATATGGAAAAATGCATGTTTATGTTCAATTGGATTTGGTACACTATGGTGTATTGGAGAGAGATGGGCCACCCACACGCGCGCGCCGCCGCCGCCTACCGACCGACGCGACGCAGGTCTTGGGTCGTTGGGTCTTTGGGTCTTTGGGTCTTTGGGAATGTCCCAGTCCTTGGACTTTTTCTATGGATTCTGGGCCTAAAAATAAATATGTTATCGGTTCGGTTTACTAAAATTAAACTGGACCAGAACTTGAACCGAAATTAATTTCGGATCAAAATATCTCTCCAGCTCGCGTGATGACCAAGTCTATAACGACTCCAGATTTTTTGCCTCAATTCGCTCTGCGAATCTCGCGTGCGTTCCGCGCGATCTCAATGCTCCTCTTTAAATTTCAATCTCGTTTCATTCATTCTGTAACTTTTTACCCACAGAAAAAAATCTTACAATCTCTCACACGTTTTCTTCTTCTCTCTCAAACAGTAAGTATCAAGATTACATCGTTTGTTCTAAGTTCGATAGATTCCGATTTCGAGTGCATTCAAAACGGTCTCCCTGCGGTTGTATCCTGGGATTTTTATATCACACAAAACCGTGGCACTACGGGCGATTTAAAGAATTAAGGAAAGAGATATAATTCTCGACCCCGCCTTCATTTTATTTCGGTTTTTCAATCGATCTTGAAAAGGTTTTAAATCGTTTTCCTTAATTCGGTTTTACACGGACCTACAATTTCTCACCACAACAACTCGAGTGAACCATAATTTACCAAACACAAAATCGAATTAGAAGAACTAGAAGAAGAACAGATTGAAAACAGAGAAAGAAACGAGAAAGAATACACACACAATTGTTTACCCATAGTTCACTGAGATGGCTACGTCTCTGGGGCCTGAGTAGGCAATTCACTATATGATCAAATTGATTACAAGCTCACGCTCTCTCTCTCTCTCTCTCTCTCTCTTTCTCTATCTCTCTCGATCTAAAGATCGTAATCACACATATATACACCTACAAGACTATGTTTTTAGCTGAAACAAAATTAGTTACATCAGTTAACAGTTTCAACAACTTAACCACCTAAACCTGCTGAGAAATGATTTAACCCAACTTGAATTAAATCGGATTGAACCACCTCTCAATTTTGACAATCACATCTGATTTATATGGAGCTGATTTGAATTAGATTATTAGCACCAAACCTTAACACATGGAAATGTGAAGATCATAGTTTTTTTTTCTACTTTTTTACGCAAAGCTATAAAAGTTAAGAAGAAGGATGTGCTTTGACGTACGTGCGGTGGAAAAACGCGTGAAAAGTCTTGACGTATAATTGGATATATGAACTTGCTTTCACCGTCAATAATGATATTAAACGGTGACGTTTTGTCTGCCGTTAGATTTTCCGTTGCCTTCGAACCGACACTGTCATGGTAGTTGGTATTCTTCTTTGATACGATCAGACGAAGCTCCGTTCCAAGCCCCCACCATCATTTTTAGAGATAAACAATTTAAAATGGAATAAAATGATATAGGTAGTTGTTAAATGTCTAATTATGTAATTTTTTTCTTTCATAGTATATTATTATTTATTGTAATTCAACTTTAATAACTTTAACTAGGTACTCACCCCGCACATCGTGCGGGGCAAAATTATTAATTTTTTTGTATATTTTAAATTTATTATTTAATAAAATTATGGAATTTATATTTTTATA
>OVBE01009221.1:0-16274 GCA_900406425.1 Iberis pinnata | reverse complement strand
CTCAATCGAATTCCAATTCCAGCTACGCCGAAGGTGAAGAAGTTTCGCTGATTACGGATTTCGAAGAAAATAAAAAAATTGCAGAAGATTAGATGACATTATTTAAGCGTTGTAGAATAAAGTAGCAAAGGAAATCTTCTTTTTAGTAGAAATTACGCTAAGTAAAAAGGAATTAAAAGGGAAACATTAAAAAAATAAGTAAATTTACGCGGGATCATGTACCGCTTCATTAAATCTCAAAATAGCACTTATTATCCGCTATTAAAAATATTGGCAACCCTCGCGACGTCTACGATAGAACTCGAGTAATTCGCGCTATCGTGGAGTGCTATCAATACTACTTTTTCTTGTAGTGAATCGTGCGAGTTCTTCGTTTGTGAGAATAAGCAGTTCAGATGATTTGTCAGATCTCCTGGTCATGCACCTTCGAAACAAAAACAAGTAGAAAACCCGAAATTAGTACTAAAAATAAAAATCTTAGACTAGACTCTAAGAAAAACTTAAAAGTCACTGTATTGGTCCCCGGAAACGGCGCCAAAAATCTGATAGGTTAGGGTTTTAATTCTTAAAACTACATTGCAGAGAACAGATCCTTGTAGTATAGTTAAGGGTCGAATCCCATAGAGACAAGACAGTGCAACTCTCAGTTAAAAATCGATTCTAGCTAAGATAAAATAAAAGAGGGTCTGTTTTCGAAACGATTGAAAAGTATATCGAAATAATTAAAAGAGAATGTAAACCAATAAAATAAAATGCTAAGCGATCGGGAAGTTCCACAGGTATTCATGTTTTCGGTTCAGGTTGACAAGCAAGATTAACAATGAAAATAGTTCTCAACTCAAAAAACGACAATAGACTAATCTCCTCCCGGAGTATTAGACCCCTATGATAGAATTTCTAGAAATAAAGACTAACCTTCTCTCGAAATCTTAGATCTCTAAATCAGATAATTAAATAATGCAATGATTACATATTCGATATGTTCATAAGCATTGAAAGACAATACTCCCGCAAGCAAAGATACTTATTCATCTAGACTAGGTCAGATTAAATAAACCAAATCCCTTGTATTTATTAACCTAAAATCATGAACTAGGTGATTAGGCTAATTCAAGCAATGATAACAAATCTAGACTAAGAACCTAACAATTTAATTCCATTAAATTCAAATCATAACCATCAAAACCTTTTTTTCCTGGGAAATCCCTAAAACCTAACAAAAAACTACTAAGACATAACCAAGAAATCAACAATCATCAATAGAGAAAGAATATTCAAAAACAAAAAATTAATTAAAGTAAATAGAAAGTTCTTAATTCTTCTCCAAAATACAGGTGTCAGGATTCGTCTCTCTCATAAAAGCTCTAAATATATGAATTGTGTTCTGAATTGTATTATGTGTTCTCTTTTTAAATAATCCATAAACTTTTGACTTATATAGAGTTCAATAAAACCTAATAAGAAAAACCTATGATAAGTCTTGAGGACGGAAACATCTTTTTGGCATTCTTCAATAATTCTCGAGCATTCTGATCGATCGATCCAAACTTACGGAGGTTTGGTAGTCTTCAGGATCGATCGATCCAAGTAAGGATCGATCGATCCAAGTATGGATCGATCGATCTGCTCCATCACGTGCTGCACATGGTTCTTCTACGAGACAGCTTGACTAGTCTTCAGTAAAATCATCATAACTTCTGATTGCTTCAATGGAGTGACCTCAAATCACTTTCATTTGAAAGATAAGTCACGTGGCCAGTTTGAGATAAATTTCAGCTCATTCCATTTATAAAAATATCTACAAATGTCGATCAACTTTTGGCTTCTCTGCTGAGCTCTGCTTCTGCATTCGTTAAATTGCATCCATTTGTGCACAAAACCACATTTTTGCTCTCGAACGTCCAACATACCTGGAATCATAAAAATATACCAAAAACACATAGAAAATACTCTAATGATGACAAATAGTAAGTATAAATACTCACTAAAAGGCATCAAAATAGAGTGATATCAAAGACCATCTCCTACTCGAGAATGTCCTTCTTGCCACATAAGTAGTAAAAGACTACCATAAGTCAACCATCTCTCCCCGGTTTACTCTAAAATTAGAAATTTCTCAAGCTTTTGATACTATTAATTGGAGTTTCATAGTGTTGATTTTGCATGTTATGGGGTTTCCGGACAGATTCATCCATTGAATCTACATATGTATTTATACTGCGACATTCTCAATTGTAGTCAGTGGTGAAGCTGCAGGATACTTTCCGAGTCGTTGTGGCATTCGAAAAGGATGTGCTCTTTCCCTCTACTTATATGTTATTGCTAATAATGTTCTCTCAAATCTGCTAAACACTGATGTTGCTTTAGGCTTAGTTGATTATCATCTTCTTTGCCAACCTATCGGTCTCATCCATCTTTTTTTTGTAGATGATATCCTTATTTTCTCCGATGGGACGCTGGATTCACTAAATGGAATCCTTCAGGTCATGGAAAATTTTGGTGTAGCCTCGAGATTGTGAGTAAACCTCTCCAAATTTTCCATATACCTTCCCGGTTCTCCTCAACCATCCCTTCGGTAGTTCATTGAGGCCTCAAGTATCTTGTCTGATACTATACCGGTTTTGGTATTTGGGTCTTCCCTTAAAAACCAAGAGTTTAACACAGGCGGACTATGCTCCCCTCGTTGATTGACTCGGCAATACCTTCTTCGCAACACGACCTTTTGGGACGCCCCAATTACCACCCGAAGCTCTTGGATGTGGCACAAACTACATCTAATTAATGCGAATCTCCGTCGCTAATGGTTTATCTACATCATTTTGGTTCAATCCTTGGATCCTGTTGGGGTCTTCCTTATGCTTGCAGGTGAAGCTGGTGCTCGTGAGCTAGGTGTTCCACGGCTAGCCACAATCTCGGATGTAGCCTTATCTTCCCGATGGTGTATTCACATGTCGCAAGTTGCACATTATTGTGAGCTACAAGATCGAATCATCCTCTTTCCTTGTCCAGCTCCTTCTTCGAACTCCGATACACCTCTTTGGTATCACCAAAATGACAAGTACAAAGGAAAATTTTCAGCAACCTCAATATGGCATCAGATTCGAGTACACTCCCCTAAGAAACCATGGTTTTCAAATATATGGTTCACTCAATTTATACCTCGATATGCTTTTATCACTTGGGCTTGCTGCGTTTGACAGATTATCAACATGTACTCGAATGAGAGCTTGGGGACATCACCAACCATGCATACTTTATGGGGAGTCGGATGAGACGAGGGATCACCTATTCTTTGCTTGTCCTTACTCGTTTACGATATGGGACTTTCTTGTGAAGGCATAACTTGGTCGACACACATTTACAGATTGGGCTATCACCCTACTGTCCTTGCGGCACAACTCTCTAACTTGTGTCGACCGTACGCTCCTACGACTCATTTCCAAGCTTCAATATACCATATATGGCGGGAGTAGAACAACCAAATTCATAGCAAACCCACCTAGACTACAACTAATCTTCGCACGACCATCTACCGCATAAGCACCGACCATATAGCCAGCTTACACTATGGTCCACAATCAAAATATGTATCATTGGCTCCTTGATGTGCAACTCTACATGCCTAATCCAACTCAACTCGTGACCGGGTCATATGTGGAACAATTTTTTCTTATCTTCTCTATAGCTTACGTTGCGTATTAGGATTGTACTCCTTTTCGTGCTTCTAGTTTTTTCCCACAGGGTTTACAAGAGCTATTTGAGAACCAAAATTCGCACTGTCGATTTATGTTAGTTACGGAAAATCAGAGAATACTCTCTCTAACTTTCCATAGATCCTGCATTTATGTGAGTCAAACGCAGAAAGATCATAACACGATAATAACAAAATACGAATACTAGCTTTAGAACAAAAAGCGGGCAAAAGAAGTCTTATTCTGAATCTGCGTATGAGCGCGTTACAATAGGTGATAAGCCTTGTCTACGTGAGCTGTTTCCGAATTCGCAGTACGAACACCTAAGACTAGTAAACCTAATCGAGTCACTGCTCGCTAACAAATGCAGAAAAATAGTCTAAAGCCCTAAGCATTTTGGTATGGAGATTTGAATGTGTTTGTGCCCCTTCTCTTCATCTCTATTATATAGGCTCCATGATTGATCCATCTTCTTTTTGCGTCTTCCGTCATTCTGCGAAAATCTTCCTTTCTTAATTGATTCTTCTGCAAAAATCTTCCTTTTGTGGAGTTCTTCCATTTCTTCTTAACTTACAGGGGAAGCTTCAACCATCATTGCGCTTTGGGATCGATTCTCGTCTAGAATTGTAAATGAGCCGTTATCCTATTTTAGGCCTTGTTGGGTCGTTTTACGTTTTAGGCAATTTTTATGGTTCTTGTCGGAGAACCGAGCTTTTGTGCAATGATGCGATCGAAACCTCCGCATAAAGATTAAATTGGTAACATCAGCGTTTAAGTTAACCGTCATCGTTTTACGCGAGTGATTAATATGGAAATATTTCGAGATTCTTTCTCAAATCGCAAGAATTCATCATACAAAAGGAACAGATTTTACGAATTTTATCGTAAATCTTAACGGAAATTTGGAACGATAAAAAATGAGAGACGATTCATATGGATTGATTCAAAATGCGTGTGCGATTCATCTCGCTAGTTGGCGAGATGAAGTATATCTGATTCATCACGCCAGTTGGCGAGATGAATTGTTTTAGATTCATCTCGACAACTAGCAAGATGAATTTTGTGGGCAGATTCATCTCGCCTGGTGGAGAGATAAAATGTTTCCGATTCATCTTGCCAACGAAGAGATAAATTATGTGAGAAGATTCATCTCTCTAGTTGGCGAGATGAATTGTTTCCGCAGATTCATCTCGCTAGTGTGCAAGATGAATTGATTTCGCAGATTCATCTGGCCAGTGTGCGAGATGAATTATTTCTTCATATTCACCTCACTAGTTTTACGAGATGAATTGTTTCCGCAGATTCATCTTGCCAGTGTGAAAAATGAATTGTTTCCGCATATTCATCTTGCCAGTTGGCGAGATGAATTTTGTGAGCAGATTCATCTCGCCAGTTAGCGAGATGAATTGTTTCCGCAGATTAATTTGGCTAGTGGGAGATGAATTGTTTTCGCAGATTCATCTCTCTAGTGTGCGAGATAAATTGTTTCTACAGATTCATCTCGCCAGTTGGCGAGATGAAATGTTTCTGATTCATCTCGCTAACTGGCGAGATGAATTCTTTGAGCATATTTATTTCGCCAGTTGGCGAGATGAATTGTTTCCGCAGATTCATCTCGCCAGTCAGCGTTTGTAATGCGGCCCTTGCTGAAATATAGGGGGGAAGGGGTTATAATGGATTATGGCTGACAAGGTTTAACGGTTTTAGGAAGATTGTTATTGAGGTGGATTTCAGAAATGCTGGAAAATGGAGTTCACAAAAGCAATATGTTGTCGTTCTTGGTACATATGTGTCATGGTTTTTTATATAGAGATTGGCTAGTTAAAGTGGTTCAGGTCTACCGGGAAGCGATTAAGGTTGTTGATGGTTTGGAAAATCGAGCATTTTCTCAACCATCATGATTTCATTTTGTGATTCGCCTCCTGATGTTGTTCGAGATTTTTCACTTTACAAAATTAGTAGATTTTAGCTTAGTGAACAATGAAGTAATCTAATTGTTTTATTTTTTATTCTTTTAATATATAGGGAGATTTCTCCTGGTGATTTACCAAAAAAATGATTTTTCTAGTGGAATTATTTATAAATTTAGATGAGATAGATAGTAAAACTCCATTCAAGATCGAATTATTTCGTTTACTATAGTGTAAGAATTGACTACAATAATATAGGAACTGATTATTAGACCGATCTATTTTGATTCGAATATTAACAAAAATTAAAATCTTTTAGTTTTCTTAGTGCTTCAGATATCACATGGCAAACATTTGCTATAAATACAGCTCCCCAAAAATTTGTGCTATAAACATATTTAAAATCTATAGTTAAAATTATATTATTTTCTTAAGAAGATACCCACTAATCAGATGATTTGAAAATAGTTTTTGTTTTGTCAAATGATACGAAAGAGAAAATTTGATATGCACTATTTTAAATATTCTATTTTCATATACGACAAAGACTCATTCTAATATTATTTTTAATTTAAATATCCATATTAAAAAAGTCTATCATGATATACTTACAATACATTTTATACTGAATATAAAATATAGTCCGAGGTATCAAAAACATGAGATATATAATACAATGTAATAATCAATATAAAATAATAAAATTAAGTAAACAACACATATAAACATGTATGACCTTTGTTTGAGAGGTATAGCAATTTGGTCGAATTTTGATAACATAATTAAAGTAATTAATCATCATTTAAAGTGGTCAAAATATAATATCTTACTACAGAAAATTTTATTGCAGTCGCCTTTTTTATCTCATGTTTTTTTTTTCAGCTTCTTCTAAAGGCAACTCCTTAAAATAGACATATTAACAAAAAAATTCCAAAATTTTGTTTGGTTCAATCCTACCTAACTTTAGGTGGACCGGTTTGGCTCCGTTCTCGCATTCGAAATAATCAATTTCACTTGGTTAAATTATTGTAAAGGTGGTTTTCTTCTATATCGTATTCTCACTATAAAACTTTTCAGTTTAATGGAAAACAAATGTAAACCAAACATATTTCGTTCGAGAAGATTATAATGTTGTTTGTTTGCACGTCACTAGCTATATATAATGACTAGAGATAATGACAAGCTATAGTGATCAAATGTTGTTTAACAACTTAATAGTTGTTCAGTGAATTAATCGTTGCGACCAGTTTTACAGCTGTCAAATCAGTGTCGTACCAATACATACCAAGTTTTGGGGGAAAAGTTTTAAAATGTGATCTTTTTATAAAACCAATAAAAATAAAAATAAAGTAATAATCATATTGTTCCAGAAAATGTTACAACTTTATGATAAAAGAGAAGATAAAACTAATACAATAACTAAGAATATATATATTTTTAAAGTAAATATTTTTTTATTTTTTATTTTAAAAGACATTCACAAAACTCATATAATTGAGTTGTCGAACCAATTTTTTGCTTGTAGATATGATAGCCAAAGTAGTTAACTTTTCTTGTTATATAGTCAAACGAAATAAAAAAAAAGTTCCCTTGTAAAAAAGAATATTAATTAATTTTTTGAAATATTAGGAACTAGAGAGACATTAGGAAGTGGAGAAATAGGTGCAAATGTTAATAACAAATCATAGATTTTAAAAAAGTTCATAATAATGTAATTGCTTGATTTATTTTTGTTAGCTTAATGCAATAAATGCAAATATTTTTAAAAAGAATCTACTATCAAATTTTGGTGAAACCAATCTTCAGTTTTCTAATAAGCTAAACATATATTTGGCTCACTATATGTTTAGTTTTTATTGTGGCAAAAATGGCTAGATAAATAAAATTTACTTATTTAAAAAGCATAATCACAAATATTTTGTAATTATTTGGCTCACTATTTACTTATCATTGTGAAGTTAATTTTTTTCCCATCATTGTAAAGTTACTACGACAGAAAAATGAAATCAAACTGAATAACAAATCTAACTACATTTAAAACTATTTAAACGAATAAGAAACCGGCAAAATAATTTTTTTAAATAAATTTATATAGAAAAAATTGCTATAACCAGTTTTATGTTATGTAATTTGAAAATTAAGTATGTTTCATTTCTATTTGTATTTAAGTTCTTTTACCTAATGCAATGACTACTATATCCCTGGATTTAATTATAGAATAATCATTTAAATAATATAAAAGTATAATTTTAACATTATATTTTGTAAATATATATTTTTAAAAAATTAACACATTAATGAATTAGAGAAAAGAAACCTTCAATTTAATCTAGGTAAAACTACAACTGACTTTCACTTTCTCACGAGTTTTTGAGTAAATTAATCGTTGCGACCAGTTGCTACCGCTGTCAAACCAATGACGTGCCAAGACATACCAAGACTTAGGAAAAAATTTTAAATGTAATTTTTTCATAAAACCAATATAAGTAACGTAATAATCATATTTTTCCAAAACATTTTACAACATAATGATAAAAGACAAGATAAAACTAATAAAAAAGCTAAGAAGATATATATATATAAGTAAAATCTTTCTTCGGTTTTTACCTAAAAAATCATTCATCAAACTCACATAATTGAGTTCTTAAACCAATTTCATGTTTATAAATATGATAGCCAAAACATTCAATTTTTCTTGGAACATATAGTCGAACGAAATAAAAAAAAGTTCTTTTGTAAAAACGAATATTAATAAATTGTGTGAAATATTAGAAAGTAGAGAGATATTTAAGGAATTTAAATTTCAGATTTAGATTTTTATTATCTTATATATATTTACATATTAAAAATAGATTTGTTGAGTTTTTTTTTCCATCGGCCATTGGCAGAAGTCTCCTTGTTATTGAAAAAAAATATGAACGAACAAATAATTAAATAACAACTTCCTTCGGAAAAATCCTAATCATAGACATTCCTCACCTCTAAAGGTGGAGTATCACACATATGAAAATCTTAAGGTAAAGAAAACACATGATTAGCTAAACTATCAGCTACTTTGTTCGTCTCCCTATAGATATGCACAAACTTGACTATCCAATCTCGTCGTAAAAAGTTGTGGCACAATCATACCTTAAATGCTAGCGGGTGATCATCTCCAATATGTGAAGTCAAAAAGTCCACCACCAGCTTCAAGTCAACCTTCATTTTCACTCACCTACATCCCTTCTCCCAAGCTATCCACAAGCCATGCCTTGCAAGCAAGTGTGTCAGACACTCCAATTAATGTGCTACACAAACGTCTCGGTCATCCTTTTACTCGAATCACATACATTGCTCTTCAATAGTCTCATCTGAATCAGAATTTTCATAATTTTGATTTCTAGCATTGTGATGTTTGGTTGAGAACAAAACAAACAAGACAATCTTTTCAAGACAGTGTGAATAATGCTAAAGAGATCTTTGATTTGATGCATATCGATATATGGAGACCTTACCACACAAAAATGTATCGTGGATCCATGTGAATTTTTATAATTGTTGATGATTACTCTAGGGCTGTCTGGTTGTATTTGCTTGTTGACAAAGCACAAGTTACACGTTTCATTTAGGATTTTTTGGTGATGATTGAAACTCGATTCTTGAAACGAGTCAAAATAATTAGAACGGATAATGGCAATGATTTTCTTGCCTTAGATTCTTTTTTTGGTAACAAGGGATTATTCATGAAACATCGTGTCTCTACACTCCTCAATGAAATGGAAGAGCAGAGAGGAAACAACGACATATACTCAACATTGCATGGACTTTACGTTTCTAAGCTCATCTTCCCATTGAATATTGGGGGAATGCATCTTAACAGCCGGTTATCTAATTAATCGAACACCACCTTCAGTTCTGAATGGGTTGACTTTATTTAAGAAGTTTTATGGGAAAACACCATCTTACAAGCATCTTCGGGTGTTTGGTTATTTAGAATATGTGCACAATATCAATCATCATGGTGATGAATTTGCAACGCGTAGCTGGAAATGTGTGTTTCTGGGATACCCATATGGAAAGAAAGAGTGGAAACTCTATGATCTGGAAAATGAAATGTTCTTTGTCTCACGTGATGATGTCTTCAAAGAAGACCAGTTTCCACTACAAGTCACCAATGACTTACATACAACTACTACACTCGAGACTACATACCCTGTTTTTGGTATTATTCCATTGATGACAATCAGTCTGCTCTGGTCATTCATCAGCCCACTCTGGTCATTCAACAGCCTACTCCTTTAGTTCATGAACCTGATATTGAGCATGTTGTTCAAAAAATACTAGAAACGAAACAAACCAACATTCTAGCAACTCAACCACTTTATGAAACTACTGGACGTCGTGTCCCAAACACTCGTCTGAAGGACTATGTGGTTAGCAATGCTACTCTTTCGTCCTCGTTCTCTCTCTCTCTCTCTCTCTCTCTCTCTCTCTCTCTCTCTCTCTCTCTCTCTCTCTCTCTCTCCACAAAACCCTCCGATCAACAAACCTCAGGTTTGTCTTATCCACTGCAAACTTTGTCTCTTTTAACAGGTTAGTGTTACACACTAACGCAAAACCTAGATCCTTCAAAGAGGCAATGTTACGTGAGTTTTGGCGTAATGCCATGGATAACGAAATTGATGTGTTGTATCGCAATCAAATGTGGGAACTTACATAATTACTTAAGGGGAAGAAAGCTTTTGGCACAAAGTGGGTATCCACAATTAAATTGAAATCTGATGGGAAGATTGAGCGTCACCAAGCTCGCTTGTTTGTTCTCGAAAATCACCAAAAAGAAGGCGTAGATTATACAAAGACATTCTCTCTGGTGGCAAAAATGACAACGGTTCAAATATTTCTAGATATTGCGGCTAAGACGAATCATGAAGTACACCAAATGGACGTACATAATGCGTTTTAACATGGTGATATTTATGATGAAGTATATATCAAAATCCCTCAAGGACTCTCAGCTCCGCAGGAAACATGGGTTTATAAACTACGTAAGTCGCTTTACAGTCTTAAACAAGCTCTGAGATGTTGGTTCTCTAAGCTTGTTGATGCTCTCATCACAACTGGGTTCAAGTAGATACGCTCTGATTACTATTGTTCGTCTTATCATCTCTAATATACAGTCTACTGATTCTTGTGTATGTTGATGATTTAATCATCTCTGGTGATTCTCCAACAAAAATACAAGCTTTCAAGACTTACTTGGCCAAGTGTTTTCATATGAAAGACTTAGGCACTGTCAAATACTTTTTAGGCTTAGAGGTGGCATGCAACAAGTCTTAACTTTATTTGAGCCTGGAAAATATGCTACCAACATTGTTATAGAAACTGGGTTACTTGGCTGTAAACCAGATGGTTCTCTAATATACCAAAATCATCGTCTGGCAGTGTCTAAGACACCACCCCTCGAAGATCCTCAACCTTATCAACCTATTGTAGGTCGCCTCATCCATCTTCTCGTAACAAGACTCAGATCTAATATATGTGGCTCATATTTTTCCGAGTTTATACAACCGCCATCTCAGAGCCATTAGAAAGCAGCCTTGAAAGTCGTCCGCTATCTCAAAGGTACTCTCGGAGAAGGTATATTACTGAGATCCGATTCTACATTGCATATCACAAGTTAGTGTGATTCCAACTGGGCAGCTTGCCCATTAACTCGGACATTGTTGACTGGATGGTTTGTTTAATTTGGTTTATCTCCTATCTCATGGAACTAAGAAACATAAAGCAGTGTCATGCTCCTCCGCAGAGGCAGAATATAGGGAAAGTAATGCAGTGACTTGGGTGATCAAATGGTATCTCATGATGCTTTATACTATCATTCAATGCTAATCATAGGTCTAAGATTCCCTTAATTAGACTAATCCACTCTCATGACACTAATTCCTTTCATAATCATGCAACTAAAACAATCTCTTGGATAATTACACAATCAAGGAGCCTTAAGTTCTAATCCATGATCAACAACTAAACTAACAAAATCTCTTGGTTAGGCCTCATTTAGCATTCTATAGTTGGTTCAAGAATTTCATCGAACACCTTTCGGGCAATAAAACACCTATGATCTAAAATTGAATGGCAAAAAAAAAAATCTAGCAATAAGAAGATCTAATATATAATCCCTAAACATCAAGATCAACCATCTAATCACCCTAATCTACCTAACTCATTTGTTTAGTAAAGAACTACTTACTAATCATTGAGTAAACACAAAATCTCATGATAGATGTGTGATTAAACATAATTAGAAGAAGATTTGAGGAGAATAAAGTAATCAAAACAAGAAATCAAACTAAAATAAGCATAAAATTCAAAAGGTGATTACAAAGTTCTTAAGAGAAAAAGAGATATTCAAAGATAAAAACTTAGATTCCTAAAAATTAGGTGAAAAGACTTATAAAGTATTCATTAATGTCACTTGGGTTAACCCAAAACATGTAGGTTAACCCACAAACAGAAATGCATTAGAGCTTGGTCAATACTTGGTTTTTGACTTTTTCTGATGAATCTCAGCCAAAATGGCCGATACATGCGGTCGATATCGACTCTTCCTCTCTTGTATCGGTCACTTTGGGCCGGTACACATTAGCCAATACTCGTATATCGAGCTATGTGTACCGGTTGCTTCTGCTTGGTACAAAATCCTCAGGAGCTGTATCAGCTGGACTAGGCCGATACCAGCATATCAGACCAACTGTATCGGCTGGTCTTCGCTGATATGATCTCTTTATGATGTGTATCGGTTACATCAACCGATATATATGCCCGATATACTCTCCCAATCCTCCTTTTTGCTCACTTCATGACTCCTCTTCATTGGTTTTGATCTAAATCTAGCTCCGCACACCTTGAACACCTGAAATATGCAATGATATGCAAAATTCAACCTATATGGATCTAAATGCAAGTTAAACAACCTAAAATGCAATCAAACTCAATGCTAAAACATATCAAAAAGCTAATATATCAGTGATTATAATTAGCTCAAACCCGATATTTTATGAACGTACAAAGTATCTTTAAGTCGATTGTCATTTGGTGCGTGATGAAATACTCAAAGGTGTTGTTCGTCTGCAACATGTCTCAACCAAAAAAAACTTGCAGATATACTCACAAAGGCCTTAGGAAGAATAGAGTTTCAAGTCTTCCAATCCAAGCTGGGCATTCAAAACTTACATGCTCCACATTGAGAGGGGGTTTGGGAGTATCTATGACACTTTCCTTTTTTATACTCTCCTTATGTAGATTGTTGGATCAACTTGAAATCAAGATAAGCTTGACCGAGATATGGTTAGGATAAGTTGAAATCCTGATATTTAAGAGTATCTAAATATCTTTGTTGTTATCTTTTAAGGTTTTGGTTTTATATAAATATGGTGGCATCGAGTTTTGATACACCATGAGTTGTGGAGCTTTAGTTTTGAGTCTAATTTTCTAAAGCTTGAAGTGAGTTAATAAGAGAGTAATTCTTATTGAAGTTTTGGTTTGAGTTCTTGTGTTTTTTCTAATCGTTTTCAATATTTGGTATCAAAGCAACTAGGACTCGATCCAAGCGAAAGACAAGATGGGAGATTTATCTACGGTCGTATTGAAACCAAAGGATGGTGGACCTGCCACGTTCAGCTGTCCTATGTTGAATGCAGTTAACTATACGGTGTGGGCAATAAGGATGAAGCTGTTGCTCAAGCTGCATGATGTGTGGGAAGCTATTGAGGAAGAATCTACCGATGTTGTGAAGAATAATACTACGATTGCAGTACTTTTCCAATCCATTCCAGAAACCCTTATACTGGAGGTGGGAGAATTCGATACTGCGAAGAAAGTTTGGGAGGCAGTAAAGTCGAGGCATATGGGGGCAGAAAGAGTACATCAGGCACGTCTACAAACTCTCGTGTCTGAGTTTGATAGATTAAGAATGAAGGATGATGAGAAAGTTGATGATTTTGTGGGGAGGATATCAGCAATTTCCTCAAAATCTACTACACTTGGTGAGAAGATAGAAGAGACCAAGATGGTGAAGAAATTCCTTTCAAGCCTTTCGAGAGGCAAGTATATTCACATCGTTGCTTCCCTTGAGCAAGTACTTGATCTGAAGACTACGATTTTTGAAGAGATTGTTGGACGTATTAAGACATTTGAAGAACGAGTTGCGCATGATAATGATGAGACAAAAGAGAGTCAGAAACTTATGTATGCGAATTCAGACTCTCACTCTACCTCAAACCAAGAAATCCACAGAGCATATCGTGGAAGAGAACGTGGAGGAAGGTACTATAACAAAGGTAGAGGAAGAGGAAGATATGGTGGAAGAGGTTACAGTGAAACATATTTTTCAAAAATAACATGTTTCATTGCGAAAAAACTGGACATTACGCATCTACATGTCCTGACCTCTCTTGAAACTACAGGAAGCAACAAAATCCAAAGAGAAGGAGGACGACACAATAGAGGCCGAAGAATTGATGGTAAACGAGGTGGTATATTTGAACGAGAAGAATGTACTACCGCAAAAATTTGAGAGCAACTCAGAGAACGTGTGGTATTTGGAAAATGGTGCGAGTAACCACATGACGAGGAATAGAAGCTATTTCAAATCAATCAACGAGTCAATAACTGGAAAGGTGTGTTTTGAAGATGACTCACGTATAGGCATTAAAGGAAAGGACTCGATCATCTTCCATAGCAAAGATGGAGTAAAGAGAATCATAACTGATGTTTACTTCATTCCTAAACTCAGAAGCAATATTTTTATCCTTGGACAAGCTACATAGCACGACTGTAAAGTTCTAATGAGAGATAATTTGCTTATGCTAAAAGACAAAGATGGAAGGGTCATAGCGAAGGTGCAGAGGTCACCAAATCGGATTTACAAAGTTCACATTAGTAAGGTTGATCCAGTAAGTTTCCTTCAAGCTGCAATGATGAATGCTTCGAGTCTCTGGCATGCTCGTCTCGGACACATAGGGAGAGATTCCCTGGCCAAAATGATCAAGAATGAATTGGTGATCGGCATACCTAAGATTGACGTTGAAAAAGACACATTCTCTCCATGTTTACGAGCCAAGCAGATACGGAGATCATTCCCACAAGCTACTAACTACCGAGTTGGAAAACTACTAGAGTTGATACATGGAGACCTATGTGGTCCTATCTCCCCTCAGACACCATCGAGAAGGAGATACATTTTTGTGCTCATAGACGACTATTCTCGCTACATGTGGTCCATTCTGCTGAATGAGAAGGGAGAAGTGTTTGAAAAGTTCAAACGTTTCAAGGAAATTGTTGAAAAGGATACTAAATTAATTATTAAGACGTTCCGAACTGATCGGGGAGGAGAGTTCACATCGACAGAGTTTACTAAATTCTGTCAGGAAGCTGGCATTGTCAGGCATCTCACGGCTCCATACTCTCCACAACAAAATGGAGTGGTAGAAAGACGCAACAGAACCCTAATGGGAATGACGATAAGTGTGCTTAAAGGCATGGAGTGTCCTAACTATCTATGGGGGGAAGCTGTTTGTCACTCTACGTATCTCATAAATAGAGTTTCCACACGTGTTCTGGACCTCAAAACGCCATATGAAGTGTTGAAGAGTAAGAAGCATGTTGTCTCTCACATGCGCATTTTTGGATGTGTAGGTTATGTCAAAGTCGACACACCACACCTGAAGAAGCTTGAGGATCGATCACGGATGCTTGTGCATCTTGGTACTGAACTAGGAACAAAAGCATACCGGATGTATGATCCAACTTTACGAAAGATAATTGTAAGTAGGGATGTGGTCTTCGATGAAGACAGAATGTGGAAGTGGACGAATGTTACAGAGGAAATCAGAGGATCATTCAACTTAACACTCATAATTTATGGAAACAGAGGAATTGATGTAGTCTTTAGAGAGGATGGCACAAACGAAGGAGATAAACTCACTGTGGCTCTACCAAGTCAAACTACTGATACTCAAAATGTGGAAGCAGAGGCATACACCACAGATAAAGGAGATGTGACAATACTTAGAATATCCAACAGAGAAAGAAAGAAACCAGCATATCTAGATGATTACGTACTTCTAGCTGAACTTGATGGTGAGCGATTACTCTTGAGTATCAACGATGAGCCATGGGACTACGCTGAGGAAAAGGATAAGAAGGTTTGGTGTGATGCGTGTGACGATGAGATAGCCTCCATCGTTAAAAATAAAACATGGGACTAGTTGACTTGCCTCAAGGAGCAAAGCCCATTGGTCTCAAGTGGGTGTTCAAGGTGAAGAGAAACGTTGATGGGAGTATAAAAAAGTTCAAGGCAAGGTAGGTTGCAAAGGGATACATACAAAGACATGGGTTGGACTTCGATGAGGTGTTTGCACCTGTTGCTCGAATAGAAATTGTGCGGTTCATCATTGTACTGGCTGCGTCAAAGGGTTGGCAGGTTCATCATTTAGACGTCAAGACAGCCTTCCTGCACGACGATCTAAAGGAGGAGATATTTGTGAGTCAACCAGATGGCTATGTAGTCAAAGGACAGGAGAACAAAGTGTATAGACTGCAAAAAGCGCTCTACGGATTGCGACAAGCTCCGCGATGTAACACCCCAGTTCCGGTCAAACCCTCTTTTGACCAAAACCGATGTTGTTACGTC